>CM063505.1:199437250-199464750 GCA_032207245.1 Pardosa pseudoannulata
ATATTATAAATATTTTCGAATATAAAAAGAAATAAAATTTAGGTAAAACTCGTTCGGAAATTCTTATTTCACAAATGTAAAAGTGCACCAGACCGTCTGCCTTTTCCTCATTTTCGAACTGAAATGCTATTTGAAAATTTAACCGAGCTATGAATCATTCAATTGTTATTTGGAACAAGGTTTGAAAGGGCAAAGCATTACCCCTTTTCATCGAAAAAGGTATCTTCAATAGCCTTATGTTTCTGATAAATGGGAAAGTCCCCACGAGACTTATCGACTATTTATAAAGTCTTTCACTGGAAACTTGAAGTGCTTTAGTAACAGAAGGAAATAAGTTAATATCGAATAGTACTCAGGAGTTTGAGGGTCATAGAGCAATAAAGCCCCTACTTGGATTCGAACATTAGATAATAAATAAATCGTATCAGTGTGATTGTGCATTTGATAGGAGATAATTCTTTCAGTTTTCAGTACTCAAATCACCTGAAGTAAAACTAAATGACAGAAATTTTGATTCGGAAACTCTTACAAAAATACTGTTATTTCAAATACATTAAAAGTATTTCAGGTTTAAATTATTTTATTATAACTTTGTTATACGTTTTTCCAGTATATTCTATATGTAACTAAAAAAAATGCTTACAGCTAAAACTTTTTTTTAATAAGCTAGAAATATTTAATATTTAAGCATTTTGACGGTGAAGGGAAATTTTTCAGTTTAGATCTATGCAATTTTTTTGTAAATGATTCTATTACACACATGCTAAGACAATTCCATCGAATTAAATTTAAAACATATTAAATAGAAAGCATTAAATTTTTTAAAGTGTTATCTCTGTGTAAAGCAAATGCAATCTAACGTTTTATTTTATGTTGCAAGATTATGTTATGATAGAACTCGTTTTACTGTTTTACACTAAACATAAAATATAAAGAAAATTAAAAAAAAACCTATATTCAGGCTGTATATTTGTATTTCACAAACTTATATTTATGCAGTATAAATGCTGTTCTCTATTAATCTTATATATTTTGGCATTTATACTATTTTTGAACTATAGAAGGCAAGAATATTATAATACTGAACTATTGGATGCTACTATAATGCAATAATCTTTGAAATTATGACGGACCTGGAAATAATTCAAACCTTGAGTCTTTTATAAGAATGTTTGAATATTAAATGAACCTGTTATAAGTGTTATATGTTATTATGATACTTTTGTTGTAAAATTGCAGGTATTCGTTTCTGATAAACTCTGTGTTATAAAAAGTCTAGAGCAATTATTAAAATTTAGCAGTGAAGAATTTTAAAGATAAATGGATAAAATGGTTCAACAGCTGATAGTTTTAGCTGTGAAACAATGTTTTCTGTTCAGTAATTTAAACT
This sequence comes from Pardosa pseudoannulata, assembly GCA_032207245.1. Taxonomy (NCBI): domain Eukaryota; kingdom Metazoa; phylum Arthropoda; class Arachnida; order Araneae; family Lycosidae; genus Pardosa; species Pardosa pseudoannulata. Next base: position 199,438,641 of record CM063505.1, read on the forward strand.
TACATGATACTTATATTTATATATATGTGAAGTTTAGGACAATTCAAAGAGACGATGATATCTTGATAATGTCTTTATTCATGACTTTTACACAGTTTCAGAACCAATTATCAAACATGACGTATGTCATGTTTGATGGGGCAAAGGCTAACAAAAAAACCTTGCTCAGCTTGGATTCGTTAGCGACCCTACCGCAAGACGTTCTCTTTCTTATGCGTTAAGAGCTTATTAGTGATTAGTACTCCTGAATTAAAGATGGCGCTGCGTTTCCTTCCTTTAAACCCCTAAATATTAATTTCAAATTTTCAAACCTGAAATATATATTGATAATCGAACAAGAAAATGAAAGCCAGAGAATAAAAATTGATTATTTTGTATATTTTACAAATTTTTGGTGTGAATTTTTCTACGGATCTTACTTTAAAATGTAGGTCGCAGAAAACTATATCTATCTATCTGTATGATAGTCCGAAATGGGTGCCTGTGTTATAACGTCATGCCACGGGCACACCGAAGCACTTCGTTGAACCACTTATTTGAAGACACTTTAAATCGGCAATTTTTTATTTTTGAAATCCTAACACGTATAATAATGATTTCAATTTATTAATTATCTCCCTCTACATTCTTGTACATTGTTTATTTTACTCTTTCAAATCATCCTTTTCTACTAAAATCCGAGATGACGTTTAGTCTTCTTTTTTTCTGCTCACCTGTTAGCGAGAAAAATATAACACAATTAAAAAGCACAAAATATTTTACAAATTACATTCTTAATAGCGGATTACGTAGTTATAAAATATAGCTGTATACGTGTCTATTTTTACGTAGGTGAGACCACACGTTTATTCACATCAGAATTTTTTGGTTGGGTCTGGAGCATTTCGGTCTACTTTTTGGCTATGAGGCTTGATAAATAATTGCGCACTTGGACAGAGTGGAAAATTCCTGTAAATTGTCATAGTTTTAATACATGCATTTCTGAATTGAATTTGAGTTACCAGCTCTAAAACAAGTCTAAAATTGAAATGTTGATAAAATCTTTAATCGAAAATTGCTATACAAACCTCCTAAGTAACTATTCAAATTTTCAAAAATTTGTATACTGTGCAAGCTGTAAATTCAATTCAAATTTATCAAAAGTCTGAAAAAAATTGGATATGCTACTGATGTAAAAATTATTTTACAAAAATTTTATTGCAATAACAATACTTTTGAATATGTGCAACTACAGATCATTTATAATCTGTAAGGATTTACCCCAATCTAATTTTCGTTACAAAATGCAGATAAAAATAAATTAATAGATACAAACTCTGAAAGGAAAGGATAAATAATGCACGTTTCGGCTGAGAAAATGCTTCAGATAAGAGAAAAAAATTTCAGCGATACCATAATAGCTAAAACTTAAACTTTCATCTCCTAAAAGACAAAAAAGTACTCCCAACAGACAATGCAAAATAGAACTCGCAAGTTTAACTAAGGCAGTTACAAAGCTCTTCAGATGGAAAAGTTGGATCCTTATTTCAACCATAACGGATCAAAGTACACAAGATAGCTCGTAACCGTAGTTTATTTTTATACGGGAGCTTTCTAAACAAGCCCATAAAAACTTTTTTGATGCTTTTGATATCCCCATTAAGGTTTCAGCCTATTAGAGAAGAAATATATGTTTTTACTTAAAGTCTTTATTCGTTCAAATAATATTTATAGCCATAAAGGAATATAACTAGAAATATGAAAGCAAATCTAACTTCATTAAGATGCAAAATTATGAACAAATTAGTTTCAGGCAGATTTTTTTATAGGTATTCTTTTAGTGAAATTTTATCTTATCTAATAATATAAAGGTATATCTATCTTTTAAATCTAGAAATGCAAATAAGATTATTTACAGATGACTTTAAAAAATACCAAGCCATTTTTCTACTTTACAAAAATCTTAAGTGACATTAAAGGCACCTTTTGATAATTTTTTTATTTAAAAATATTAATTATCTAATATTATATTACTAACTGTTATTATTAAATTAAGTAATTTTAACAAAATACAGAGGGATTATGATAGGAATTTTAAAAATTTAATAAAAATTAATGATTTTAAAACTTTATCTTTTTTACAGTTTTAAATATATTGCCCTAGAAATATAATAGCCCTTAATAGTCTTGTTGATAATTTTAGGGAATGATTTTGCAATTCGTTAAACTGTTTTTATGAAAAAAAAATCAAGGTGCAATCATCTACATTAAACGCTATTATGAAAGCATTAATTCAGTTATATTTTCATTTTAATATTTTTTTTAAGTTATTGCAAAACTCATACCTAATTATTTAAATTAAATTATGGTAATCATACAAAAAATGTTAATTTGTATTTGAAATTTTAGCCTTTTATAGATCAAGGTTTTGTGTAAGGATGCAATCTTAGGGAACGCGATTAAAAGGTTTTAAATCTGTAATAAAATATAAAAAAACTCAATTTTTATGCTTAATTTGTTACTTGAATATGCATCTTATATATGTTCGCAATGAACAAAGATTAATTATTAATAATAAAATGCTAAATAAATAAAAATAGGAAGCTCAAAAAATAAAATAAAAATCGAAAAAAGTTTAGTACGAAGAATATTATACGTTGATAATTATAAGCTCAAATTTTTCTCGAATACAAAAACCAATATACAATAACAATAGATACTAATATTAAATATTAATATATTAAGAGATAAGAATGCATATTTAAGGGCATGGCTAATTTTAGAGTTCCTTATATTATAATTCTTTATCTCCAGTAAGAATTATAAGATATGAGGCAAAATTATCATTACAAATCCAATAAATTAATAGCAGGAAAACAATATATATATATATATACATATATATATATATACATATATATATATATTCATATATATATATATACATATATATATATATACATATATATATATATATATATATATATATATATATATATATATATATATATATATATATATATATATATATATATATATATATATATATAATTAACAAGATTGATAACAGTAAAAATCTAAATATGTAAAGATAGAAAACACAAAAATTTAAATAAAAGTTGAAAAAAAAATTAGAACGAAGAATATATTTATAAGAGTTGCATAACAGAGCGAAAAAAACTTATTTTTAATGAAGTGCGCTTTGGTGATTGAGGGTGGTGATGGAATGTGTGGGGTCAAGTCTTCGCAGCAAGGGGCGGCCTACTGTCTGCTCGTCTTATCTCGAAAGGCAAGAATTTTTCTTCGGAGAGGCCCCGTGGCTCATCGAGCCGCCCACGAAGTTCTCTCATTTATAGGAACGAAGTGAGAGATTTAGGGCCACTCGTGATTCGCTCCGGATTCTATTTCTAGAGTTTTTCCAACGAACTCTTTTATCTTTATTTTGATTCTTAAATTTCTTCGGAGGAATTTTTCATCATTAATTGCTTTTCGAAAAATGTGTTGTGTTGCATTTCACTGAAGCATGGCATGAATTATAAATATGACATGCCTCTCCTCATCTTTTTCCCCTTTTATTTCAATTATTTGCTTTGTTTTTTCTTTGGTGTGTAAATATAGCTTAGCCATATTCTTGAGAATTAGCCTCTGCGTGTTTAGCGTAGTCAATTTTAGTTTAATGTTTTCCTTTACAAAACGACTGAACTCAACTAATAATGAAAGATGTAATAAATATTACTATAACCACTACATACCATCAACTGTAAAATATTTTTAGTAGGCGCTTTAGAATGGAAAACAACTCTATTTAAAGAACACTCTCCGATCCCTACTATCAATATATGTTCTTCCTGGGTATTAATGTCTAAATAAGTGCACTCCAAATAGCGGACACTATATTTATCTTAACTATTTATAAGACACGATTAAAACTTCTTTCGGATTTGGAGGAATTAGGTTATAAATGTTATATATGAACGTTATAAATGGGAAACATATAAAAAATATTCAATCCTTCACGGACCGGAGAGTTTGGGGTTATTTCGATACAAAAACATTTCTTTTTGTACTGAGGGAAAAATACTTATTTAAAGTTTACATATATTAGAACAACAATTATCGTTAAAATTATGTGATAAAGAAATAACCAAATTATAAATATTGTTTTGGGTAAGGAATTTCATTTAGAATCAGAGAGGGTAAAATTAACTTCCTGATTCTTTTATATAAAATTTAAATGCATATATTTCAAAAGAAGAAATAAATTAAATATAGTGTAACCGTAATCTATTTATTATACTATAAACATATAAAATTGAAAATATAATTAATATTTTTTTTAAATAGAAGAGATAAAGTAATCTTAACAGGAGGTTTCCCTGAGAAGGTACTGTGTTTTAACTCTAGATTTATGGACCAAGCCAATTCGACTCATTAAAAATTTGATCAATATATATATATATATATATATATATATATATATATATATATATATGTATGTATATGTATATAAAACTTTCAAAAACATACGTTGGTTTTTAGTTAAGTAATCAAATGTATGTAAACTTCTATTCCTCTTCCCCGCAGACCCCTTCATTTCTCATTATCAAATGGGGTATACCTATTTTCACGGTTGTGAGCCAATTTGACTCATAGAATGGTTTAACATTTAATCACACAACATGAAATTTATTGGTCCTATCAGGCCTGGGCGACAATCAAGTTACACGTGATTTGTTTCTGTTCTCATTTGGCATTCCTCACATTCTGGCATTGTTGTTCTGTCCAATGACAGAAATTCATGCTACTGACGCACGGAAGAATTGTCAATTTCAACAATCATGCAAAAGAAACAGATGTAGAAACCATTGTGCTAAATGTAATAGAAGTGTTTGCGGAAAATGTATTTCAAAAACAGATTTTATATGTAAAAAATGTTTTCCATGACTTTTTTGATAATAAACATTTCCTTTAAATTAATTTGGAACTGTTTTCTTTGCAAAAAACTTTAATTTTCTTGTGTAAGTCAAATTGGCCCACTTCAGTAAAAATAGGTATATGATCAACATCCGTAAATCTAGTGTTAAAGGGTTAAATAATTGAGTAATGCTTTTTTAATAAAATATAAAATATAAAATTTTTATGTTGAATCCATTTATTCAAAATAAATTGTATAAATCCAAAAATCCATTTGTGAAAATTAGTACCATAAAGTGCACACAAGTTTCACCATGACTGTTAAAAAAGGAAACTTTAATTTTTAAATACTTCTCTTATATAGCTTATATAACTTCTTTATAAAACGAAAAATTAAATATCTTCTTAATACCTTGTTTCTAAATCTCTATATAAGGGACACTAGTAAATAGAGAACAAATTTATTATTCCCCAGGTGTCCTCTAGTCACATGTTTTATAGTATAATCTTTATTTCTAAAACACTTTATAGACTGCGAATGGCAACAGTAAATAATATATTAAAGTAAACATATTTAAAAAAAAAAGAAAGTCTTTAAACAGATTTTCTTTAAAATGTGTTGATAAAAAAGTATGTTTTAGTAGAAAAATAATAATCGTCATCTAGCACTCTTTATATTTAAGAAATGGTAAATATTATAGTAATTACCGAGAAGACAAAAACTTTGTACTAATTTTTCAGATACTATGAAGGATAGTGTAAAGGTTCTCCAGTTCTCGATAGGTAAGCCAGAAATCTGGTTTTGTTCGGTAGGAGCACAATACGAAGTTAACTAACGAAGAAACCAAGTTTAACTGCATTTGAGTACAATTTAATTACATAACAAACGAAACTTATATATGAAGGCACTATTTAGGACATAATAACTGATAAAGCTGAAAATAAATAATCATTGGCAATCTTTCATAAAGTATATCTAAAGAAAGTAAAAACGTTTTGTGACGTGTCAACCGCTACATTACCATTACCCGTCATCATATACATTTACTGGGGAGGATAGGAAAGTGTAGGAATTAAAGGGTAGTACAGAAATAATAAGCTCTGCTGAATTCTCTGTCAGACAGCTTCTGAAGCACTATAATTAAAAAATATAAATATTTCACATGTAACAGTTATCATCAATAAGTCAAGACACATTTAATGAAAAGAGGGTAAATATTTATAGTCATTATTTATTGTAAAAATTAATTTTTCGTTTTTATGCATCCAAGCAATATACACAATTTATATTTAAAGCGCAGGATACATTATTGCAAATTGTGGGACGCTCTTTACTATTAAAACCGTTGTGATTTGGAGTGCAGAAATATTGTCAATATAGGTATCGCATACATATGCATGTATGTATGTATGTATATATATATATATATATATATATATATATATATATATATTATATATATATATATATATATATATATATATATATATATATATAGACACACACATGTGTGTGCATGCATGTAATATATCAAAATTATTACACCTTATATATCTATCCAAAATTCTTTTAACCCTTCTCATTCTTTAATACCTAATTTCCCAGCCATAAATTGTATGATTTAAAGAAGTATTCGCCGATTTAAATTCTTTCTACTCGTCTCCCAAAACAAACGCTAGAATAAATGCTAATTTTCTATCCATTGGTCACATTTTCCAGCTGTTCCAGAAGAATAGTCTCACTCCTATAATAACTAAACTATTATCAATGTGGTTTTCAAGTTAACCTAATTGATCAAGGCTCTTTTCCGACTACCAAATAATATTGAGTTAGCTATAGGTCTCTTGGGAAAAATTAGCTTGACCGCTCACTGTTGGGTTCGAAATTTGTGAAAGAAGTCTTGAACATTCGATGAAAAGCTCTTGTCTTGTAAAGATGTTCATTTTTAAACTCAATAAATTTAAAGTTCTACATCGTTGAACTCCCTTTTTTTTAAATGATGCCCCGACTGTGAATCACTTTAGTTCTTTCATTGACCAGTAAGTTCCCCCGGGAAACGGGGGCGGGGGTATGCGATTTTCGGGGGTGAGATTGGGGCGGTGCCGTGAGTGGTGGGGGCGGTGGATGGGGGTCCGATGGGTGGATTCGATAACAAGCCGGTGGGGGGAGCGCGTGGCATAATCAGCGTAGATGGAGGGAGTGTGTTGGGAGTGGAAAAGATGTGCTGATATAACTCAGGTAATAAGGGTTATTTTTTATGCTTAATTGGCGAGAATGATGTATCTGGATATATATTTATATGTATGTATGTATGTGTAGATCTTTGGTCAGAATGAGAAATAGTTTCATTTTTAATATTGAATGTTTAATCTCCCACGCATACTTTTTCCTAGAGATGTTTCACATTATAAGTAAATGAATATAGTTATATAATATATTTTTAAAATTATAATCTTATAAGGACTTTTCAGCTAATGTTCAACTAGTTCCTAGTATTACCAATTGACAGATCAACTGAAGAAGTAAACATATAATAATTTTTTAAGTTATAATCATATAAGGATTTTTCAAATGACTTTCAACTAGTTCCTAGTATTACCATTTGTGAGACCAACTAAAGAAGTAAACTTATAACAACGTTTTAAGTTATAATCTTATAAGGACTTTTTAACTAGTTCCTAATATTATCAATTGACAGACCAGCTGAAGAAGTAAGCTTATATGCGAAGTTAAAAAAATCATAAAATATCGATCCAAATAAAAAAGTTAAAAATAACGGGAGGTACAATAAAAGTTGAAATTTTTTTCATAGGATTGCCTTCTACCTCCGCTAAAAAGGAAAAAAAGACGTTAGTTGGAAATACAAGAGTGACAACTTTATTATTCTGTTATTAAAAAAGGGATGCTACACCTTAATGGATTAAGAAAATAATAAAAATAAGTGACGTTACACCTCCTGCTTTTACCGGGTAACGAAGAGTACTTAAAACTACGATAAAATATGGTTTTATATACTTAGCAAAAAATGTGAAACCAACATTGTTTTATACAATAAACAAGAACATAAAACCTAAAATTATTTTCCTCATCATCCATGAAGTTCTGTATATTATTCTGAACTCATTTAAATAATTTTTGACATGAGTGTAGGATAAGTAGATAAGTCGCTACGAGTTTCCGATTTATAATCTCTTAAGAGCATTAATTTGAGCTCATGAAATGTGTTATTTCTAAAAAACTCTCCCTAATTTTCCGCATATACTTACCAGAAAGAAATGCCTGTGTAAAGATTATGCTCATTGTGTAAGGAATTTACCTAATAAGCTTACTATTTGTTTGATATTTTGAGATCTTTAGTTGTATAACAACTATCCATTTCAAGAACTTTGAAGAGTAATTTTGTTTAATTATATTTATAACAAAATTACTGAATTTCATAGTAAATCTGAAGGTTAATTTAAATTGACAAAATGACATTAAAATAGGAAATAATTGAATTTGTATCTAAAAATGTTTTGAAGTTTAATTAGAAATCACGTTTAATTTCATGTTATGAATTAAACGTAAATCAATATGAAAAAGAAATTTATTACGTAACTTACAATTATCACTATTAACTTTTTAAAATAAATTTCTGAGTAAAGTAAAGGGATGGTATAGAGTTAAAAATCGTAAAATTTTGTGTTTACGATAACAGCTCTTGACGGTAATATTGATGATATTAAATTATTTAAACCTATTATATAAAAATTAATCATTATACAAATTCTTTACTAAATTAGGTAATACATTTCAAAAGACAAGCAGATTTCTAATAAACATTTTCTGTCGTTTTTAATATTATTTTCAGTACTTGTTATTGAAAAGGGGTTTAATGCATTCTTTTAAAAAGCAAATTATTTCTTGGAGAGTGTTAGATTTTTTGGAGTAAAACTGAAAGATGTAGCTATATATTAGTTTTAATAAAATTTTTAAAGGCAATTAAGAGATTATCTAACATTAAGATCTGAATCTTTGGGGGTTCAACAGAATTAAGTTGCGTTACTTGTAAGTGAAAAAATAACTAGATATCTAAACATACTGTTGATTCTGTACAATAAAATAAAGATGTTATTTCAGAACATCTTTCGAAAAAATATTTCTTTGTGGACACTTTGGAAAGAATTTATTTTTATTTATTTTAACAGGATTCTTCATATTAAGTTTTGGTTCACTAAAAACGAAACTATGGAGGGATAAGAAATATTTTTTAAAGGGATATTCTTTTCTCTTTCTTTCAAAAGGAATCAGGAAAAATATTTTTTACAAAGTATTTGTTTTCCATAGTGGCATTAAAAAGAAGTTCAGATGCCCAGTAAATATAGTGGCTATCGCATTAACCTTCCAAGCTGTAAGGTGCAGGTTCGAATTCCAGATAAAACTTGTTTCCATGGGATATCTATCTTTCGACCATCGTCGAAATCACCTGTGTTTAGTAATAAATATCATAACGCTCTCTGTTTCAACATGTGCATCTCATTCATACTTTGGACTAGGGTTAAGTTTTAAATTTGCTCTACGTACATTAGAACAACGTACATTAGTCAAACTTTAGAACTTTAAGGCCCTCTCTATATATAGTTTCTATTTGGCAGACAACCAATTACATTAATTTAAAATAAAAAGGCAGTCAATATATTTATAGCATAATAATCAGAAACTTTTATTTTATTAATACAAAATGCACATTTTGAAAGTAAAAACGTTATATTGTAAATTTAGAAAAACTTTACTTATGCATTACCCATTTTTAGTGTGATATATATTTAAGCTTATCGAATGTTGATATGTGGAATTTTGGCCCCAACAACGTCACTGCAAGACGGAGAGCTCTATTTCTTTCAAGCCGAGAATGATATCACGTTTAAATTGCTGGGACATATGAAGATGTTTTAGAGCACAAATATGTTGTTAAAAATTTAAAATTTTCAGAGCTTTCTTACTTAGTGATGGTACCTATGATTAGTAATACATATTACATAATATTAAAAAATAAATAAAAAGTCTGATTTATCCTATGTTCTGTTAGTTTTCATTTTTTAATCCGAATTTTAATAATTTTTGTTAGTAGTGTTACATCTTATAATAATTTTTTTTGTGGACCATCAAAAGTTTTTGACTGAACACTGGTAGTTCGTAGACCGCCATTTGGAGACTACTGCATACTAGACACAACGAACAACAGGATTATATATCAAAATGCATTTTATTTTATCTCCAATAAGAACTTTCGTTTTAAAAAATGAGATGATAATAACGACTTGTTAAAATATTCATCACGAGAAATCTAGACTCCACAGCACTTTGCTTCGTATCACATAAAAATATTACGTCAAAATAAACAGACATGCTCATTAATGAAAAATAACATCCTGTTTTATAAAATAAATTGGGAAACACTCCTATTTTTAGATTACGGTGGTCGCTCATTCCATTTATGATAGTTCTTAAATAAAATTAAAAATTGCATTAGGGTGTACATGAATCATATAACAAAAATGATTGTAAAACTAGAGTAGTTTTGAATTGCGTCCAGCTCGTCTAACGTTTAGGAATGCTGGCAATGGAGAATTAAATCTTCTACAAAAGTGGATAACCCAAAAGTACACAAATTAAACCTATATTAACCGATTAATACCTAGCATATCTTTTAACAGATAGATAAAAATCTTTTAACAGATAGATAGTTTGTAGAGTTTTTATGCTTACATTGAATGATTTTTTTCTTTTTGGATGAAGCAGATGACAGTCTTATAAAAAATCTACCAAATATTTAAGTAAACGGTATTGTTATTAATTTTCCTTTTTGTATCGACATTTTATGATTTTTTGAGCCTCACTATATATATTTATTTTTTGAAAAATATATGTACTGATGTCGTGAGAAATAATTTTATCTATTATAGAGCTTCACTTTACAGTACCATATTTACATGTGATACCAGATAAATCTGAAATCATGAATTATTTTTACTAAATGACCCCCTACAATGTTTAAAATGAAAGCTAGTTAGTAATAAGGAAGATTGTGGTATTCAAAGTTGTGAAAAGTTCATGTTTATTTAAATATGTTCAGTCCACAATAACTTAGCTTTAAAATATTCACCTATACACACATATCTTAGATTTAAAAATAGGGATTAATAATTAAGCGAGTTATAATTAAAAATATTTAAACTCATTAAAGATAACGTAATAGGAGAAAGACAAACCCTCGAGCGGAGCTATACAGAGTAAAGAGGCTGACGAGGAAGTAAACATAGGAATTTGCTTAGGTAGCAACGCTAACAAAGACAATTATGAGCGGGAACTCGGGCTGATAACATTCCGTGGCAAATTATGAGAACAAAGAATTTCTAAATGGCATAGCTATGGACAGAAGAATTACAGTAAAGGAGTTTTAATATATGAAATCAAATGTGTCTTATATGCCTTAACCACTCGTCCATGTATATATATATATATATATATATATATATATATATATATATATATATATATATATATATATATATATATATATATATATATATATATATATATATATATAACGGACCTCAAATGGATTAAAACTTTACCTGATACTCACATGTTAAATGCCACGCTAATGTCTCTTCACCGTCTTACCAACATGAATTTCTCATTATGCAATGAGCATTCTGGTGAAATATTACTTACATCAGACAAGTTAATTTGTGTAATCAGTCGTAAACCATTTATTTTGCGGTTTTACCGGTGCCCCCAACACCCTACGAACACAGTGATGGTCACACCCATGGCATTCAACATTTAGCTAAATTTAAGGCGAATAGATACATCTTTTCTTTTAAAAAGGTTGAAAGAATGACTTTTAGCACTAAGTGGATCTTTGAATGGTTAGGGTGCTGACCTTCGGAACCTGAGTTCGTGGGTTCGAATCCCACAATGGCATGGATGTTCGTAGCCGTTCGGAATCAGCTTTAAGCAGTAGGTCCCGGTCTCATTAGCCCTCGTGTTGCAAAAAATAGACCGTAGCGCTCCAAACCAAACCAAACTAAGTGGATATTCATAACTAGGAATCAGGTACCAAGAAGAAGACCATCCAGGTTTATCCTTTTACCTCCAAAAAGTCTTTAGAATTTCCGAGGATTTGAGACCTATCTCACATTTCACAGGCACCATAATGAATAATTTGATTTTTAATAAAAACATTTTCTGTAAACTATTCTTGAATCAACTTAATTTCATATACAAAATTTCATCCAAATCAGTCCAGCCGTTTAGGAGGAGTTCTGTTACAAACACACTGACTGAAGAATTTTATATATATGCGTTCAGGTGTATGTGTCTATAAGGTGAAAGTGTAAAACATTAATTTTTAATTATGATTTTAATTATGATTTAATTTTAACGTTTTAAACCTTAATTTTATTCATTAATTAACAACAGGACAATTAAAAATTTATACCTGTATAAATAGTTATTACTATATAATAAATAAAACAGTTGAATAATATTTTTATTATGTTGAATATTATATTAACTATGCAATATTTTAAATTTAATGAATTCCGCGGCAGGCTGCAAAAATAAATATAGACTGTTGCATGTGGTACAAAAGTCACAGTTTGGCTGCCCTTGTTTTACGCTTTTGTGATTTTGATAAAGTGTCATAGAAAACAATACTGCCCACTTTTCTGTTGCCAAAATTCCTAAAATTACTTTTTAAAACGAGAGTTAAACATTCTTCCCTTTAAAGGATGAAAAGAAATTAAATTTTACTCATCCATTTTGATATGTTGGTGTTATTTTTAGGTGCTAATAGACATTTGGTTCTATCCGTTCCGTTCTAGAATTTTAATTATTGTTTACCTAGAAGATGGAGCTAAATAAAAGACTAGAATCTTAAACAGAGAAGCTGCGAAAAAACTGGCAGAAATTCCAGAACAAACAAAGCCTTAGAGATAAAGTAAAATTAAATACGCGACACTACTCCACATTAAATAAACATTAGTTGCTCTGAAAATGCTGCACAGAATTCTTTAAATCACATTAATTCTTTCGGAGCCGCAGTGAAGAGTAATGACTTAAATGTGTGCATATAATTAAGATGTTTTCATTATTCCTTCGTTTAATTTAATAAACAATTACATTTTTTTTATCTACAAACTACCGGAAAAAAGTTTGTTCCAAAAAAAGAAAAGAAAAAATTCGAAGACAAATGAGATTTAAACACAGGTGCCTTTTTTACAATATTTTAGACTGAAAATGTAAATTAGTGAAAATTAAGGCTTATAGTCAAGCATATAAATTTTAAAGCCTAATAGAGTGAGTACACAGAAAAAAATGTAAAAAAAATCTTGTTATTCATTATTGTTTATACTTTGGAGAAGCTTAAATTTTTGCGCAGATACTGAAAGATAATAAGGAGAGTAAAATATTTCATAAATTGTTATTTAATGTGGTGAAATTAAAGTATAATCGAAAGAAAAGAGAAGATCATTATTTAAATGCGTATCTCTAAGGTGAAAAAACCTTTAATTATGGTAAAGTCTTAAAGTGTCAGGAGAGCATAAGTTTATGATCTCATACTTTTAGTAGTACTTTGATTACAATATAATAGAGTCAAAAATTATTATTAAATTGGAATATTAAAATAAAGTTGATTAAATATTTGTGTAAAAGAGTCCCGCATTATTTATACATTTTATATTATGAGATTTTTGCATATAATATCAGGAATACAACCTTCCAGAAATTTGTAATGCCAATTAAAAAAAGCATTGGGATTTTAAAGAATTTTAACAAATTTAAGCATATTTTAGACTTATTTATAGGTATGTGTTTCACTCAAATCTCATGGAAAAATGACTCATACTTATAAAAGTCATCTACAAAGGTTTTCAGAATCTAATCTGAAAGATAATTATTTACTGCATAACAATTGAGTATTTTTTATTAATTTTTATTGCATATTGTAAAATTTAGATTCGATAAATTATAAAATTTTGTTATATTTATTAAAGATCATTTTAGATTTTTTCAAGGAGTAGGTCCTACCAGTTAAATTATTAGGCATAAAAAATTATAAAATTATAAAGCTTAAAAATTTAAAAATTTGAAAATTTTTTTAAAAATTTTTTGAAAGTTTTAATGTTTTTTAAGGAAACCAATTTTTATGTAAAATACTGGTTTTTATAAAAATAAAAAATATTTTATCTTCCTCAAATTTTACATGAAAATTATTTCTTTTAAGAATGAGAATGAAAAATTAAAATAAAAAAGGGAGAACTTTGTAACATTTACTTGATCACTATGCCTTTATTTAAGTAAAAATGGCTATTTAAATTTATCTTTCTTGTTGCTCATTACTGCTTTTTATACTGAATGTTTAACTACATTTTATGAATTCTGCGGGAATATTGAAAAAAAATCTGAAATACAGTAAAATTTGAAATGATTTCATTAAAGGTTCAGCGAAATAAAAGATATGTAAGTGAATAATTTAAGTAAAGCAAATACTCATTGCCAAAAGATCTTTTTAACTATCTATATTTGAGCTAATGTTTGATAATTAATTATACAACTTGAATTTTATGTAATCAAGCAAATGAAAATGAAGTTTCAAAGAGAGAACGAGGCATTCCTCTCTTGTATAAACTATCTTCACGAAAGTAATGCCTCATGATCATTCGAAGCATTGATTAAATAAGACTGGCCACACCATTCATATTCTACTCTCGTGGGCCGGATCCCGGGGGCTCCAGTTTTTATATCTCTTATAATGATGATTACTTGTAAACAATATTTATTTATTTTTTAAAAATACATCGAATATTAGATATTAGTTAAGCTAATCATAGCTACAAATAATAGCTTGATGACATATGTCTTGATTCCTTTCGTTGTATCGATTTTTAGGTTACTGAATTGATGTGCGAATGGCTCGATTCCTCTTTGCTGTAGTATAATATTTATTACCTTAACCTGTTAAAACATTATGATGAATGATTTCCAAATGATGACTGTATGATAAATGTACTTTCAATGATTTCCTTAAAAGATTAAAGCAGATTTAAATATGATGTGAAATAATTATGAAGCTATTTTTCGTACATTATTTTTAGTTTAAATGGAATAATTTCATTCTAGTTTAATTAAATTATAAAAATAAAATATTCTAATTACTATTTTTTTAGAATATCACTTTTCTAAGACAAATTTTGAGTATTTTACCAATCATCTACAATCTTAATGAGTTTATGAATTGTACAGGGAATGTATCCGTTTTCACAAACTACTTTATACTTCAAAGAGAACACGAAAAAAAAATAACAACAGGTATTGTAATGCATCTCTAATCGGGAGAAAAAAAGAAGGAGCTGAAATAGTTTCCTACCACTACCAGTCCATTATATATTTTTTTCTAAATTGAAGAAAAGGCTCGTTTACCATTCATTTGAAAAGAAAGGATTTCAGAGAGATACGGGTGCGGTTTCATTCATCTTTATATTTTCCTTTACATTAGGTTCTGTCAAAAGCACGGGCAAAATCTGGTTATCTACTTTTTCCGGGATTCAATTTTCTTTCTCTCGACGAGTTTCAGTGAACCTTAATAAAATATTTGTTGCACGCATTCCGAAATCCTCGAAATATATATTAATAGAAATTTGCCGAGTTTTCTTTTTGTTATATAAATAGAAACCTGTTTTGAACAGAGCTTCACTGAAAATTTTCAAGCAATGCTATTAACTAGCATAAAATGATTTATTTATATCCTTAAGAATGTTAGAACATATTTCGGTTATGATGTAAAACAGTTTTTTCACATCATATACCTTTTAAACCCTTATGTTAATGTAATAGAGGTAAAAAATTATAGCTTAAAAAATAAAATACTTAAATCTGTTTTTTAGTCTTCTAATTCAGATGTACATGCAGGTTATTATGTTAAATCTAAAGTATTTAAAATATTTTTCTTGGTTTTAAACAATTAAGTCTGACATAAGTTTCAAAGATTAAACGAAATATTTAATAGTGATAATACCGATTTAACTTTCTATAGCTCTTATTTTGATATAATAAATGCTGCCTAATTAAAATCAATTCCATTCAAGACGTTATAAGTTGGTACTCTACAATAAAATTTTTCGGTAAAAACCGGAGAAAGAAATATTTGAATTTTTCTAGGGAAACACTAGACTCTCCCCAGTGATTAATTAAACCTATGATAATAGTAGAAAACAGCATTTTTCTTACGAAAATATTAAAACGCCCACTAAAATGAACTTTTATTCTTAAGTGGCTTTAAAATTAATGTTGCAAATGGTAACAGTAAATATACGAGACTTTATTTTAAGCCTGTAATCACATATTTACATGAATATAAAATAATCACTTTTAATTAATTTGCTCATACATGTTATAATATAATAAAGTTTAAAAAAAAAGAATTATTAAAATATAAATTTTTCCGGGTACCCTTTATTATGTTTTAGTACAGAAAAGATTTAAGAAGAGTTGTTATCTACTATAATTGTTATCGAAGAGATGGAGTAAAAAAATTGAATCATACCTAATAGAGTAGAAACAAAATTAAAAGAATTCAATCCCTTGAAAAAGTATACACCTTTGTTTTAATACATGCACTATACTCTCTCTCTCACACACACACACACACGAGCTGCGGTAGCCCTCTAAAATTTGGTAAAGGCAGCCCTAACTGGAGAGTTGAGAGTTCGGAGCCGGCTTATAGTCAGTCAGCCATGTTCGTTAAAGATGACTGGGGTACGTAAAATAGCAGCAGTAACAGCAAGAGCAGCAGCAGCAACAACAACAACAACAACAACAACAACAACAACAACAACGATGATGATGATGACGACGACAACAACAGCAGCAGCAACAACAACAACAAAAAAAAAATCGGATAAAATTTAAGATTTACATAAGTTTTTTGATCTGTAATCTCTAAAGCCTCAGTTCCCAACGCAAATGTGCCATTCTGGAATGCCCCACCTAAGTTTGCCAATGTTTCATTTCCATAAGTTTTTCGAATATATAAATTTTCCCCCAATAAATGGCGATACTTTCTCATAAAACGTTCAGCAGTTTCGTACCGTTTGTGGGACACATACTATAATAAAATTTGAATTCAAAATCAACATTAATATAAATATTAAATATTTATAATATTGAAAATTATAAATCTAAAATTACTGTAACACATTAACATTTCTCGTATAAAAATAAAAGTAGTTATAAATTTTTTAAATAATAAATATAATATAAACAAAAAAAAGAATTTTGCGTCATTTTTGTAAAATGTAAAAAAAAATTAAAATAAAAATTAATATTAAAAATAAAAAAAATCTAACAAAAAAAAATTCATTAAATTTAAAAAAAAAAAAATTAAAAAATAAAAATTATCAAATATTTCAATAAAAAAAAAATAAAAAAAAAAAAAAAAAATATATAAAAATAAAAAAATATTAACAATTTTAAAATATAAAAAAATAAATCTTATATTTAAAAAATTAAATAATTGAAATTAACAAAAAAAATCAAAAAAGTAAAAAAATTAAAAAAAAAAATATGAAAGAAAAATCTTATAACAAAAAAAATTAAAAATTAATAATTAAAATAAAATAATAAAATAAATATTTAAAAAAATAATTAATAAATATAATAAAAAAAATTACAATTAAAAATTAATATTTAAATTAAAATTTAATAAAAATAAAATTTTTTAAAAATAAAATAAAATTTTATAAAAAAAAATAGTAATCTTAGCTTTTTTAATAAATTAAATGTAAGCAATTTAAAATTAATTTATAAAAAAATAGTAAAATATAATAAAATAATAAAATAGTATATAAAAATAATAATTTAATAGCAAAAGTAATAGTATATCGAAAATAAATTAAATAATATAATATATAATACTAGATCAATTTAGTGTTGGAGAAAGTTTGTTTCAATGGAAGCGAGTTTCTTTACAAATAGTTAACGTCTGAAAAATTTTATAAAATAAGTCTTCTAAAAAAACTTCTTAAAAAATAAAATAAAATTCTAAATTCATTAGCATAAAATAAAAAAAAATAAAAAATTTTAAATTCATTATTTTCAAAATCTCACTAGAATTTATAATTTAAAAGAACACACATTAAGAGAATGAATTTTGACTAAATTTATAACATTATATACGGAAAAGCATAAGCTTTAGATTTATTTTAAAAAATTAGTTTGTAAATTTATAAAAATTGTTTCTCATTTTAAATAGACGTTAATTTGAATGCAATGATTCTGATTTACACAGTGCTTTTGAGGAACTAATTTAATATGGAAATGGCGTTTTAGCAATATATTTTGTGTAAAAATAGAAGCAAACCGTGGGTCATTTTAAAAATTGTGACCAACCGAATCTTCCAATACACTTTTTAAAAACACAAGGGGAGAGACACCTCGAAAGGATTCGTATTTTTCCTTCAGAGAAAGACGTGCTAAAAATTTGGTACTGCTCATTACAAAGCTGAATTACTTTTATTACCAAACATCCATTCATGAAAGATAAAATCCGAAGTTTATGTCGGAGCGAAGTATGAGAGCGAGGGTAATAATGGGTTCTTTCTGCTACCATGATTCATGGGTGGATTAAATTCAGCCATTTTACGCTCGCCAGAAGTTTCCATAAATCAGCGATAAGGTCCTTGCTGGCTTACCACTTCAAAATGTTCTGAAAGAATGCACTGCATTACAATATTCGGAGGTTTGAATTTGATACTTCGAGTAGCGCTAGAGGCATTCTTAAATTATCTGCTGAACGTTACGAACAAAGCACCGGAGGTTAAAGTGAGACAAAATTCTCAAAAGAAAATTTACGTATGTAAAAGCAACTGGAGTAAAGCATGTTTATTTCGTTTCCTTTTTGTAACGATTGCTTCTAGAATTCTAGGAAAATATTTATATGGAAGGAAATGTGAATAAATAATAAATGCGAGTTGTGCAATGAGCTGCTTTATCCTATTATCCGGACGAAATGAAGTATACAATAATTTCACTATTAGAACTAAGGATATAAAAAATTTTCTTATTTGTTATAAACAGTTGGCCCTATTCTTCTACCCTTCAGTGCTTTTTGATTACATAAAATGCTTCCAAAAATATATTAGAAGTTGGATTTCTATTCTCTTTATGGCTGTAGAGACATATTCTTATTAGACCACACATACCCTGGGCATGACAACTTATAAAATATGACTTTTTAATGATGTATTACACTTTTTATTTACACTTTGAGATATTTTAAAATTTCAATTAACACTTGTATCTGAGCTCGTGTTTTTCCTTAAAAGGGTAAGATGAAAAATAAAACTGAAATTTGAAATTGAAATAACTTCATGGGTCTTTTAACTTTTTCATCACATTCATTTAAATATTTTAAGGGAAGGGAATTATAAATTATAATTTTATTGATATTTTACCTTCAAATCAATGAGGGCAGCACTCTTCCATTCAGCTATCATTCTGCTAAATAAATTGGATACGAGAACAGCTCGAAAACTGCGCTGTGTCCGGGGTACAAAATTATTTTAGTCGAACCTTTATTATAGGTAATATAGTTCAATAGTTCAATATTTTGACTGTATTCTCATTTAGATGAAACTCTCACATTCTCACTTTGCTTTGAAATCAAAATACTTTCATTGCATTTTCAACTTAATTATTTTTTTTCTTGACAAAGTCATCTTAACATTTTGAGGGAAAGAGGTGATAAAGGGTTATTTTGTTGATATTTTGAAGTCTTTCACCTTCAAATCAATGAATGTATTTTTAATTGTATACGATTTTGTGTTACAGTAATTATAATTTTATAAATAGTTTTATATTTACAACTAATTAGTAATGCTATTAGCTTGTCGATGTAAATTCGATCGATGTAAACATCTTGAGAACTGCACTGCACCCGGGGCACATACCCATCTTAATCGGGTCTTTTGTTTAGGGGGTTAAAGAGAAATAATTTGACTGTGTTCTCACTGCAAGCAATTTCCTTTAATTAAAAATGTTAATATTTACTGGATCCTGTCTCGTCTGCTGTAATAGCAATATATTGAACCTGCAGAGTAAAAAAAACTTAATTTTTGTGATTTAGCGAACATAGTTTCAGAGTTGGTTAAAGCCGGTTTAAAGATTTTTGAAAATAAACACCAAAGGGATCCAAGTCATGTTATGTTCTGTTCATAAACATCATTTCGTAGTGTATTATGAAATAACTCGTGGGAACTTGAAAAAGTAAACTGGTTTTCAAAATACATTTAGTGTTTTTTAAGTTATTCCAAACCAAAAGAAAATAACTTTAAAATCTCATAAAAATTTAAGAAAATAATTTCACCTTTACCTTTCTTACTTAATTTTAATTTTAGTTTCATTCTATAAACACGATTTCGTAGTGTTTTATAAAGTTACCAGTGGGGAAAACAGCAAAAATAAATGGTTTGAAAAGTAAATATAGTGATTTTTAATAAATTCCTAAACCGAAATAAATCTAAGGAAAATAATTTAAGTGAGAAGTAGTTATTTATTCATTTAGACAACTTCATAGATTTCTCGCATTAGAATCAAGTTTAGTTTGGTTTCAAGTTCTACGATTTTTTTTCTTCGTAAGATGTAGCCCAAGACTTACATTTTCGATTTACAAAACCAATTTCAAATGGTTTCGAATATCCATGCTATTAGTGATAGTCGATCTCGCGGATTTGCATTTTGTTAGGGATTTTATAACATCTTATTTTCCTATCCTCATTTAATTTCACTCTGAACTCTACATAAAAATTTCAAAATAACTTATATTAAAGCTGTGGGCATCAATCAAAAATAATCATCTCTAGGTTAATGAAATTTTGTATAATGAAAAATTTCTATGTTACTATATTCATGATATAGAGCATAACTCATAAATGATTAGACGTAGAATTTTGAAAATTTTTATTTAGAACTGTTATAACTTCTATTGTTTATCTTCTTTTTTTATTGAAATCTGCACTCTATGTATCGAATTTCAATATAACGTATATGATTAAGTCGTAAAATGTTGAAATTGTGTTTAGAACTGTTATAATCTATCTGTTCAGCTCCTTATTTTTAAATAATAATCCTTTTAAGCTAAAAGGTATGGTAAAAGGGGAAAACATTAAACAGTTAGTGATTAAGTTGTTCTAATTTTATAGTAAAATCTAATCGTAAAATCTAATTTTACGATTTAAAAAATCGTAAAATTAGATTTTCCTAACGTTAAATTTATTAACATTATAAGATATCTTTAAGTAAAAAATTGCTATTTCTATCATTCCGTTAAAAATTGAATGACTGTAGGCTTTCTAAATAATTCTTTTCAGTCTGAGTTTCAGAAAGTTTTCAACTATTCGAATGTCCTTTAAAAATCTGGTGGATATGGAGGGGAAACATTCAATACAGGGGCATCTTGGTATTAAATGTGTTTGTGCTAGAATGCACATGTTTTTGTTCAAAGTTCTTGCATCTTTCAAGAAATATTTCAGTGGAATTATTTAAAATTTGTTTAGGTATGAAAAAAAGCAATAGAAAAGATTTTACTTAAATATATTTAAAAAAAATGCAAATTAAGAGTCTTATTTTTGATCTATTTGAGGAAATCTATAAGCTGTAAATTACATTCTAAGTAATTTCCAATTAGCTATAAATATCTGAACCGGTGGACTTGCCTAAATATAATTGTTTGCGTAATATATCTGTAATTGCGTAATATGTCTTTTCAAAGTATATTTTTAAAAAATAATTTACTGCATAAGATCTTATCACGCTATTTATGCGTGTAGGTACCAGATGTAGTGGTTATTTTTGCTGTTATCATATCGTTGTATATTGTAATTTCTAATTAGATATAAATATCTTAACTAGCGAATAGGTCTAAATATTGTTACTTGTGTAATATATCCGTAAATCATTTAAAGTACAGTTTTAAAGGTAATTTATCACCTAAGTTCTTATCATGCTATTTTTGTTCGTAGTCACCAGATGTAGTTGTTATTGCTGTTGTTAAAAAAGGAAAAGATAGAATAATCTGAATTAATTACAGTTTTTATTAGAAAAAATAGGATTAGTTTCAGAACATCGAAGAAGAATAACATTCGATTTACTCTCTAGATACAACCACAATGCTGCTCTGTTACATACTGAAGTTTTAAATATGATGCCGGATGGAAAGAAATCACAGAAAGATGTCAAAGTCACCAAGAATAACACATCAAGACAAAAAATAAAATTTAATAAAGTTTTTTACGTTAAAAAGATAAGGATTTAAAATCGCTTAGGATCAAACTAAAGATCTTTTATGAGGAATTAAACTATGTCTGCAGCTAGGATTAAAATGTATCTTATCTTATAGCTTTTGCCCATATAACCTTTATTCAATTGCTGAAGTGATTGTACCACTTCGGCTTGTGTCCCAGGACTTGAACTTAAATGCTTCTAGATGGATAAGTTTTATTCTGCTAATTACTGTCTAAAAAAGGTCAAATTCGGCGTTATTCTAACTGGGCCCAAACTTTGAAAACTCCTATAGTATTACAGCGAATACTTAAGATTGGTCATATAGAGAGTAATAATGTGTGGCAGTCCCACCTAAATGTTACGAACTTACGACTCTTGTGATGTCAGAGCAGAACTCGAGATCCAGCTTATGGTACCACATACCTGGAAAATCAAACTGACATGGTAGACTGCTTCACACCTCTACAGCCCTTTCCATCGCCGTCAGAGTGTTCACAGTATCTTGTAAAGTCTTGTATATGACACTGCCTTTCTCGATATCCAGATCTCGATCTTGGTCCAAAGGAATGATTGCTCTGACCTGCACCTTCACGAATAAAAGAACGCCAAGCTGACGGCCCTAATTAGTTGGTCTGTACGTTACCCTTGTTTGGTGAGCTCATATATCATTATAAAGGAAGGAATTACACCAAAAACAAGAACTTTGTGTCTAATTCAAGCATAGATAATGAATCCCTAAACGGATATATTGAATCAGATCTGACGGCTAGTGAACT
The DNA here is from genome assembly GCA_032207245.1 of Pardosa pseudoannulata. Lineage (NCBI taxonomy): Eukaryota > Metazoa > Arthropoda > Arachnida > Araneae > Lycosidae > Pardosa > Pardosa pseudoannulata. The sequence goes on from CM063505.1 coordinate 199,461,639, forward strand.
GAACGAAAACTTTTGTAGTTGACCCGAAAAACGGTGTGATTGGAATTACATTATTATGACAACGTTTAGTTGTAAATACTAACATTTTACGCCGAATTTAACATTATGGTATTACAAATATTTGCAACACTTCAAGTATTACAAAAAAAATAAAAACTTTTAGCTTATATAACAAATTTGGAATATTATAATATCTTAGATTACTTCATTTTCCGTATCGGAAAATTTTGATTTTTAAATAAAAAGATGTCAATATATCATTGTCATACAAGATTTATTTACTTTTCAAAGTATAAACGAACTCCCTAGTGTCTCGTCTGTTTTATTAGTAATCCGAAATTATCCCCTAATTTTCCTCTCTGCAAAAGACATGTCTGTATTTAAAGTCTAAGATAACAAGGGGAAAAGAAAAACCTGCATACGATCTAATTAAGTTATAGTATGTCTTCGGTAGCGTAAAATGATAATGCATCTGCCTCAAATATGCAGAGTATAATTTACCGTGGAGAAAAAAGACATAACACTCACTCATGTGACATTGATTAATTTGATATCCTAGATGAACTTTCTTTCCTCGCCCTGTAAAATTTAAATTAATCCTCCTTTGACTGTCAGTTGTTTAGAAACAAAATCGAAATTCCAAGTGAAATATCACGGAAGAAATGAGAGTTAGTTTGTGGGTGTTAAAGAATGAAGCGAATTAATCCGCTGTCAAAATGATCATTATTATTCTTTTTCTCATTTAAGATTTAATTTCAAAACTGACACATTGCAGTGGGAGTACGCTGCACAATAATTTATGTACTGATGCATTCAGGCAAACTAGACTACTCTTTTTTTTATCCCCTTAAAATCCAAACCTAATCCAAAACTTGTCTATTATTTTGCTACGAAATTGAGTTTATATACATACATATATATATATACATACATACATACATACATACATACATATATATGTACATATATATATATATATATATATATATATATATATATATATTTATATATATACATATATATGTATATATATATATATATCACACACACACACATATATATATATATATATATATATTTATATATGTACGTATATATACATATACACACACACACACACACACACACACACACACACACATATATATATATATATATATATATATATATATATATGTATAGGGTGAGTTGGGCTCAAGGAAATTCAGGTGGTTATATCTATTCAACTTAAGGCACAGCTTCTTGACAACACAAAGAGTCTGACGGAACATTATATTTAAAGATTACTTAGAATATTTAACATAGGCTAGAAATAAAGTTCTTGATTCATCTATCGTCTTATAAAGAAAGCAGATTTTCATCATTCTTTACTCTCTGCTACACCAACGTCGTTTTGTTGCGAGCCCAGGTTTCGGTGATGACGACAGGAGTACCACATTCAGTGGGTGCTGCAGGCCGTTACCACATATGATTATATTTATAATGGTTGTTTTAGACCTACCACAGATGAAAAATTATGTCCAGGCTGGATAGTTCGATCTATACGCATGTAAAAGATACACCAAAATTTAAATTAAAAATAATAAAATTTATCGAAACATCTCATCTTTGGCACTTCTCTCACTAAAGCGTGTAACTTTGGGTTTTATAGCGTTGTGGAAAGCTAGTGATTGAGTCAGTGAGAATGTTAAGAATTAGTGACATGAGGGACAAAGGTTCGATACTAAGTTACGTAAACTAGTTATATAAGAATAGTTGAGCTAAGCAGGAATTAGTTTTGGTGTTACGAAGTTTGGTGTAACGAAGGTTACCACATAAAAAAGAGTAACAAAGCTATCTCGCCAAAGGGTTGATTTTAGAAGGGGGGGGGGGGGGGGGGGGGGGGGTGGGGGGGGTGTGTGTGTGGTGGTGTTGCGGGGGGGGGGGGGGGGGGGTATATAAAACACATCAGGGGGGGGGTGGGGGGGGGGGGGGGGGGGGGGGGGGGGGTGGGGGGGGGGACCCCCCCCCCCCTCCCCCCCCCCCCTCCCCCCCAAGGGGGGGGGGGGGGGCGGGGGTGGGGGGGGGGAAACAGAATCGCCAGACATATATTTTAGCATACAATTATAATTGAGCTTTGAGTTAATATATTGTGTATATATATATATATATTATGTGTGTGTTTACATATATTTTACGATAATTACACAGAAGGACTTTCGAATTCAGTCTGGATACAAAAATTTTGAGGAATGCTATGATATCGAATGTAAAAATAGCTAAATTAATTACTAAAATCCTTTTTACAGTTGTTCAAAAATATAATTCTTGAATTTTGAAAATATGATATAGGAAACATTTTGTCATTTTGCATAAAAAACAAGAGTCACGAAATTCTGTTTAAATATATTTATGGGTACTTGCTAAACAGTTATTTTTCTCAGCTAAACAAGAATATTTGTTAGTAAAATACAATTTCCTAAGAGAATGTGTTTGTGTCTTAGGAGATTAATTAAGCAAATTTTTTGAACATTTTTACTTGAAATGAGTCAATATAAAAGCTTATATTTAGTTTGCATTATACATATATTTTGCATATGTATAAATACACATACTTGTGTATTTACTTACATGTCAGGAATGGCAATTGTTTGTGAAGCTTTCAAGTGTTTGTCTTTCTATAGCTCTTTTATATTTCCCGAGAGCCCAGCAAACATTTCTGCATAAAGCCTGATTGCATTTCTACTGACAGATAACAAGGAATGTGTCAGAATATTTGAGCTTCTCGGCCATTCAAACATCATGCTGGCGTTACTGTTTAGAGAATATACTACAATATTTTCTGAAAGTTCCCTCATTGTTAATAGTATAGAGACTGACTATTGAAGATTTAAAGACATGCGATTACAGAGAGATTCAAAATTTTGATTAAATTTTTCTCTTATTTAAGTTAATGATATATAAAAATAAACAATCATAAGATACACACACATATACATGTATATGTAGTGATACTTTCAACCTGAAAAATTATCCAACGCAATTATGTCTATCTTAAAATAACGTTCTGGCGATTGTATACTTTTCTGGCAACATTAGTTAATGTCTTTGTTTTTACTATTAATATGGCGAC
>CM063505.1:199469750-199534750 GCA_032207245.1 Pardosa pseudoannulata
TTTGAAAATATGTTGCAGGCGTGTCATTTGGCTAAAATTCTTTTTCGTTAAAATCCAAGATTTTGAAACACTTAATTAGCGTGGAAAAGTATCTTCTTATTAATGTAATTAATGAAAGGTGAAATTTTTAAAAATTGTTATGCATATTCTTAAAATACAAAAAAAAAAGTTGCAGAAGTATAAATAAGTTAAACATATTACATGAGCTAAAAACATGTAACACGTTCTTTTTATACATCATATAATCAATTACAAACAAATGTAAATTTTTGAAATTCAAAAAGTGTGTTTGCTTTTAAGCAAATTGTGGAAAGAAATGTGTAAATTTCTAAACCTGATATTATGTTAGTTCGCAGTTAAGCAAATATAAAAATAAACAAGTTTAATACGAGTGAGAAATAAAAATTCTGCACTGCTTTGTATTAGTTCTTTTGTTTGATTTATATATGATCTGTTATAAGCCGCATGTAAGTAGTTTTTATGTAGAGAACTATAACTAAACATTTCAATAAGATGTAATTAGTTGCATAGGGATAATATTCCTTCATTATTATCTTATTTTAGACAAATAGTTATATAAATCCTTCGTTGAATTATATAAAAACCGATAGCTGAAAACAGTTGCAATGCATTAGAAAAGGACCAACATCTTGAATTTTCTCATGAATTTAAAAATTATACAGAGATTTGTGTTAAACGTTAATTTTGCAGTAAAGAAGAGGAATAATTAAAAACGTGATATGAAATGATAATTTGATCTCTTTAATTTTTCAAGAAATTATAATTGGATTTTCTATTATTTTGTTGATATTGGTGCTTAAAATAGGTAATTGGTAGAGCTACGTAGAATATTTTGCAAAGTAAGCGTTATTTAGACATTTGTAAACTTCTTAAAGTCGATTCTAAGTGCCTTTAAACAGTAGAGTGTAGTGATAATATGAAAATGTACCTAAGGTGATTAAGTCAAAAATTAAGTACAAATTATCAGTAAACAATAAATTAGTAGCAACTACTGGAACTAATAGTTCAGTGTGGAGATAAATAAGATTTAGACCAGAGAATAACTAATACTAGAGAAAATAAGTTTAACAGTATAGTATGTCAACAAAATGACTGAAATCTGCCAACTGAAGTTTTGACATCATGGAAGAGCTATGCTACAATTACTTGATATTAGGTCTAATAGAGTGTGTAATTTACGTTTAACATCAATGTGAAAAGAATAAATATTTAAAAATTACTTGTATGCTTTTAATTTTTATATTTAATAACATAAAACACTGGAAAATTTCTTGCAAAAATATTTTTTTAATTTATGTCTACATTATATTTATAATGTTTTTTCTACACTTTAGAATATTCAAATAATGTATGAATTTACACTTATTAATGTATGAATTTACACTTATTATGTATACTCATGCTAAAGTTTTAGCCATAAAGTCATTAATATCAGAGTCATTTTTGCTCAACATATATTTATGAATATCTTAAATCTAAGTTATCTTAAAAGTAAGTTATCAAAACAAATAAGAAATTTAAGAATATTTCTACATCACAACCTGTCGTCCCTAGTAATGAGTTGATTTTTAAACATTTTAAAGAAAAAGAAAAATTTTTTGGTTAGAGATTTTTTAGATATAACATAAAATACAATGCTGTAAAGTGAACATCTTGACGAATAGCTTTATAATGGGTAAATCTATTCATGAAGATCTCAATCGATGTACTTTCTGGAAAGGTAAATGTGCAAGGGTTAAACAAAATCATGAATTTTCGATCCAGATAAAAAAATATAAATAATGAACCCGAACATTTGACAGATTGTTTATAGGATTGTCCTTCGCCGAAAAGGAAAATTTGTTCAGAGAAAGCCTGAAAAACTATTTCTTGCTTGTCTCTAAAAAAGAATGTTAGACATTAATGGGCAAATCAAATCCCATGATATACGATGACTCAACAGAATGTGAAACCAGTTGCTATTCTAGAGTAATGATTTACATTACCATGCTAGTGATAATAAAATATTTTATTTATACTATAAAATTATTAAAATATATTTCGGGTAAAAAGTATTTTATTAATTGCTTTATAATAATTTTATAGTATAGAGAAAGGTATAATTTGCTTATTTTTTGAATGTGTGAAAGAGTATACCATTTCTTTGATTCGAGTAATCTTCTTCTAAAAAACTCTAAATTTTATATATTGGTTTGATTACACATTTAATTTAACAGTATCATATTTTTATTTAGAGGCTTGTCCCCTTAAACTTCTCCCAAGAGGGGGGGAACTCAAAACTTTCAAGAAAGTTGAAGATAGATAAAAGAGCAAGAACTGTTGGTAATGACAGGTTTCAGGTAAGATGATAAAAATATCTAGATATAGAAAATAGTGATGGTGAAAGCCCAAATTATTTACTATTTTTCAAAGGATAAGAATAAATTTTGAAATATGATGCAGTAAAAGATTTTGTTTTAAAAGATATAACTTTAAGAAGATTATTTAAAATGTATTTCTTCCATATTTTGTATCAATATCGCGTTGCATTATTTAAAGTGAGAATTGGTAATATACATGCAATAAAGGCCTTAGTTTTGAATAAATATGTTTGTAGATATTTTGTGCAGTAAATGAAAGATCTTTATTGTTCCTATTTGGTTTAATGATTACACAGTTTTAGAAAATGGATATAATAGAAAAATAAAGTAGTAAAATTTCAACGGTGTGGTAGTTTCGATTTGAATGATTTTCTATTCTTTTATCTTTTATGTAGAAGTTAATGATTTATCAACTTACTTCTGAGATGATCAATTTCAAATTTTCTCCCAATAACTGAATGTTCGTTAAAAAAAAACCTTGAATAATATAAAGGAATTAAAGAAAATTTCATCGATCAGAAATCAATTCTCATGAAGATTTTAAACTAAGAAACTAAAACTTTAAACTATTCTTCGATCACACAGCGTACAAAAGTCTGAAGTTTTAAGACAAGAAAAGGTTTAACGCAAACGGATTTTCTTTGTAATAAACGAGGACAAAAAAAATCTGAAAAGTGTACAATGGAAATAATACAGTTTTCTCGATAGAACTAATTTTATTATTTTTATGTTTGTGGTAATACTAAGAGTGTAAATGCTCTGGGAGAGAGTGGAAGAGTTAATGAGTCTCATATAGTATAGGTTGCTGAAGGCAATACTTTTTTTCCTAGGCTCCCTCCTTTAGGGTGCTATGGCACTCGTAGAGTTAAAGAATCGGTCACACCTCGAGAGAAATAAGATGGTTAATCTTTAGCACGTTTTGACATTGACACAGTGATGAGAGGTAGAAAAATAAAATTGTAACTTTTAAATGTCCTTATACCATTTTTAATAATTTTGTACTTTTTAACAGACTTTTCTGAACTCCTTCTCTTTACACCTCAAATACACTCGTGGCATCTGAGGGCACGGAATCCATATTGGCCACCATTTGGTCGAAATTGGTTTAAGCTCAGATTTCCTGAGCAGGTTCGAGAAAAGTACTTGCCTTTGTGAAAAATGGTCTCAATCTATCTTATTTATCCATGCTACTCAGACTTTTATTATTGGATGGCTACTGATATTTTTGAATTTTGAGTACACTATTACAAACTTCTGACGTTTATTTTAGTACCTTCTTTTTGAGAAAAGAATTTCTAGATTTATATTCGGCTAATTTTTGAGTCCATTTATTTAAATGTTTAAAGAAAATGACAGATTTCTTACTGTAAATAAATATTTAGGCTAGTGACAACAATCTGTGAAGAAGCCAGTTGTTTTCTCCTCACGATACCTGGGAACTCAAGTACCATTATACCCCATCATGCATTGTTAAGAAATTAACCTAGTCAGCGGGCTGTTCAATGACTAATAAGGTTATATCCATACAGAAAAAAATAAGTCTGCCATTAATCTTTATTATTTACATGGTACTTTTCAGAGATGCAGTTCAATGTTGTGTCCAGTCCTTTAAAACACGGGAAAGTCTGGTGTTTGAAATTGTTTCAAAAACATATCCGTAGCTTTGATGCATGCCTTGTTTTTGATATGGCTGCCTTTTAGTGGTTCCTTGAGCTGAGGGTAGGTTTAAAAATTGCATAGTGCGAGATCAAGACTATATGGAGGGCCTGATATCATATCTACAATATTCTTCAGTAAAACGTTCAGTATGTTATAAGCAATATAGATAGAACCTTGCGTTATTATAATGACTATCTACGAGTGGTAGGTGAACTGAAACAAGCATTCGTTTAGTCACGTGACACCCAAGCATATCAATCCGTTTTTGCCATTCATAGGCTAAATTGATATTTCTTTGATATAACAATCAATATTTCTTTGATTCCACAGAAATTATTATTTTGATGAGTAATTTCTAACAGTAAAATAAATTTTATGAAACAGCCTACTTAACTTTAAAACTTATTTTTCGTTATCCTCATTCTTTTAGAGTTAAATTCAAATAAGAACATTGAAATAAATATTTTACACTACAAAAAATGTTGACATTTCATTTATATATAAATTAATGTTATGTTAACACATTGTATGCGGTTCACGTACTAGTACGTTTTCTAACGATTGATACTTGAGCTAGGGTCACGTACTAGTACGGGTTAGTGTAACAACATGGTCTGTTTGTGGGTAAAAAAGCAACGGTATATACAGAAAAACGAAGCCGAATGTTCTTGTCTACTATATTGATTCTGGAAAAATTTAGACAAATAAAAACTAGCTTTTACATCAGTCGATACGGAACCACAGAACGGGAAGGTTGATTAAAAAACCAATTTAGATTTAAAATTAACTTTTTATTTATCTCTGTGAAAATGATATTATATATATATATATATATATATATATATATATATATATACTTATATATTATATATATATACTTATATATTATATATATTTGTTTATATATTTTGTTTATATATTTTTGATATATTGATATTTAACTGAATAACTAAATTTACGCTCGGTACAATTCCGCTGCGAAATGTACCCGCACACAATGTGTTAAAAATATATATACAACTGTTTGGAAAAGGAAAATTTCATGATCTATCATCCATTTAGTCGGACTTATTTAAACATGTAATAGGAAACATTACATTTAACGCTTATGTTAAATTCATTTCGTTTTTTTAACCAGACTTTATTCTCTCAAATAATAAGAATGATGTGGGTAAATAAAAAAAACTCAGAAATTTATTTTTCTTTAACGAAAAGAGCGTAAACGCAATATATTGATCTTTCTTTTGACACTAACACTGTCAGAATACGTGGCGTAATTCTCTCATTAAAGTCTATCACGCTGACGGCTACACCCAATTATTTCTACGATAGATAAACAGTTTTTTTTGTTAAAACCGTAATTTATTCTGGAATGTAAAAAGAATGACATTTGATGTATTGGGTAAACTGAAGTATGGCACTTTTTAAGACATTTTTTTGCAATTGTTTTATTTCAAATTATTTTTATAAAAAAATACTGTGAACCATGAGTTGTTCGAGAAAAAACTTGCCAAAATTGATTATTCGAATCTATTTTTGTAGAAAAATACATTTGTTTGAATCAATGCTACTGTACTATTGGAATAGTAGTATTTACTGTTGTATTAAAAGATAGTAATGAAAAAAAAAAGACGCTATCTGTAAAATGTTTTGTGCCTTTACTACATTATAGAATAATATACTAATAAAACATTATCGTTTATGTAAAAATTCTTACTTCTGAAAGTTTTCAAAAATTTTTAAACTCTTATATTTTAAAATTTCTAGTTATATGTTATTTTAAACTACTGTTCTGTATATTTAAAGTAAATAAATCAAAATATATTTTTTAAAAACGTGCATTTATTTAAAATCGAACTAAACCAATAAAAGTTTCTTTCCTGCTATCTGGGAATATGGAGGTTTTAATGATTAAAAATGAAAACCTAGGGTGCCGGTGTTATATTTTATATCTATAATATATCAGTAATAAATATAAATTTTCCTTTACAATTTTACGATCGAACGTGCTTATACATATTGGATATAAAATACATGATAGCATTACGCTTTGACTTTTACTTATAAAAAACTTCAATGTACTCGAGTAGCAGAGAAATAAATTATTTTATTGTTTATTGTTTCTGTAAAATATTATTTTTCTTTAGTTTTCTTTTTACCATTAAGTCTTTAAAAAATTTTGTAATGAATTTTCAAACATCATACATACTACAAAAACTCTTTTCTCTGCGTGAAGTTTGGGTACTTCAGCTAGATATTAATATAATTTAAAAAAATAAACATGCAATAAAAATTCATTCAAACCGATAACAGAAATTTGACTTAATATAAATATTTCTGTTCTATGCAATTTATAACACTATAAAAAAGTAATTTTTTTTAACTTTCAGAAATCGCTACAACCATTTCCTATGCGTTTTATATATCAAAATGAGAGTCGGTTTGCTTGTCTTATATATGGAAATGTAGTTTTCATATACAAACTTCTCACTTTGTTGCAAGATAGAATAAAATCACTAAATACTTGTCTCAAATCACGAAAATATCTAAAGGAACACCGCATTATTATTATTTGTATCGACTATTATAGATTCCATGTTCCCCAGATTCCTTTGAATTTCACAAATCCTTTACAGTATCAAAGAAATAGAGACAAATGGTGCAAAAATTTTGAACTTTTTATGGGTAGTATCTCTATCCATTGAGAAAGCAGCAAATTAAATACTATGCAATGGACGACAATGAATATTTAACGGAGTAGAAATACCGTGTTTCTTTCATCCGAATTCAGGTCGGGCATTCCAAAATTGACACATTTGCGTTGCCCGAACTGAGTTCAGGCTTCACAGGAAAGGGGTTAAATATATGTGTGTTTTATAGAATTATACTAATTTAATAATAATCTGATTCATTTATACTTTTGACTCAGTACAACGGCTGTGTTCAAGTATAAAATAAATATTGAATAAAATAATCTAAATTTATCTTTAAAAAACTATACTAACAAATACAGACAGTAATTGTGCCGTTTTCCATTTTATAATAAAATTAACTTGAAGTTAATAAAAGAGAGGCGTAAAAAGAGGGTCACATTCCTGAGATGTAGATTTTACATAGACCAAATTGAAAATGGCACAGAAACATAGACACGGTTAAATTGTGAGTAGAACCAACATATATTTGAGAATCACCTAATGTGAAAGTATCTGCATATTAAATTTATTTGTCTATAACTGTCTATTTAAATGAAAAATTGAGTTCAGATATTAATAAATTATTTATTGTTACATATAGACACAACACACACATATATCTGTATAAACTCGGTGTTGCGTGTCTGTTTGGGAGGCATGCCTCCTTACATTCCCTTAACTTTTCTGTCTTTTACCTCTGCACTATCTAGAAAAGAAGTCGACTCTGCCACTTTAATAGACTCTGCCATTTTAAACAAAGGGAAATAAAAAAACGAACAGGCATACGTATACAAATATATATATTTTTTATTATTTTACTTTCAAATTGCATTTATTTCACAGGCAGAAAGCAACAGAAAGCAATTATATTTCTAAATTTGGTGACTTGGCACCTATTCCAGGGCACCTATTCCAAGTCAAGTAGAACACTGGCTTCCGTTACACAATTTTAATAATGCATGTGAGTCTAAAAATGGCATAGTCATTAATATGTCTGTACATCAGATTTAAAGGTTACTATTCAAATTTTACAAGAAGATTAGTAAATGTATTTTGCAGATTTTTTTTAAGTCGGGCTATTTTTTGTAAACAACTTTAGTAAAGTGTTTGGGGTAGTAGTAAAAACATAGTCCTTGTAAATTTTTAAAAATAAAAAAAATTGAAAAAGTGTCTTCACTATTAAAAACAATGCTGTTATATTGTGCGTTTTCTTATACTGTCTAAAACCGATTGTTTTATTTAAAGATTTCAGTACTTTCCATTCCGTTTTTCGTTACATAACATTAAAAAATATATATAATAGTTGTATTTGAGTTCCTCGTATGAGAATAATATATTTATAACACTTCAATGCTCATAAATAATTGCTCATAAACAAACATATGCATTTTTTAGCTTCTTCAAAGTATAAACAGCTCAGGCTCATTTTATTGGGTATAAAGTAGTATACTTTTTCTTAATATTATATTAAAGTTATTCTGCTTCTGCGGATGGAATTTCTATATTTTTGGGCATAATAATGGTTTTTAAAATTTTAATTTTATTTTTTATAGCCTAATAAAATTATTTTTAAGAAAGTCATAATTTGTTTTTGTAGCAGTATATATTACTCTTAATACAATAAAAAAAGTTTGGATATTTTCAAAATAAAATCGGTTTTAATAATCTTACTCCACTTAATGCATATGATATCATTTTATTACGTTTTTTCGAGTCAGCCCCATGTCTGAAATTTAAGTGACAGTAAGCTGATTTGAAATAATAAGTAAGTCCTTTCACATTTTTTAGATAACATAAAGAGTAAACTCATATGTCACATACCTTAAAATTTCGCTTGGAAGAGTGAATTTAATAAGTGTTAATGACTCTATATTAATTTTTCTTCCGCTATTCAACGTTTTTAATAGAAAGACTACGTCAATCAAATACTGAAAGAATTTCTCTTGTTTCTAAAATAAGAAACTTCACATACTTTAATTTTTTTTAACATTCTATTTTAATTTCAACATGGAAGTTTGTTGTGACAAGTAATAACTTTCTTTAAACTAATTATTCTACATAAAGAATAATATTCCATCATAGGAAGATGAAATTTTCGGGAACAAGAAACAAATTGGAAGGTATCTATGAGTTACAGTGGAATAAGTTTGCATACATATCCATCACATATTCTGCTACTTAAAAATACCAGACTGTCCTTTTTTGTTGAGACTTACTTTTCTGTAGAAAACGTTGAAAATTAAGTTAGTAAGAACACAAACTATCACTCATGGAAAATAGTTTAAATACAAGAAGTTATATTCACAACTAAAACTTTTAAAGAACACAAATGAATGGCATTAGATTCTACAAATTCTAAGCCATTCATATTGAAAAAAATGTCATTACCAAACTTAATAAACAAGTGAAATATATAAAAACACTTTCTTATTCAATTTTTGCTTCAGTAAATAAGAAAAATTGAGTCTGTAATACATCTATTGTTAATATCTCTGAATGTTTTTTTTATTAGAAATATAAAAATTTCATTCATTAGAAAATATTTCAATTTGTTAGTGTTTTAGGGACTTGGGCGATTGAATCTAAACTATATTGGAGGGAGATTTTCTCACTTTCTCATTTTGGATTTTGTAGTTTTATTTATAGTTTTTATTAATTAGGATTTTTGTAATTTTTTTTGCAAAAATAATTTATTCTCCCAGATTTCTACCCACCAAATATTTTTCTCATTTAGTAATAATTCTTATCACTAGGAGAGGCCGTGGGCGGTGTTTTACTCTTATTCCAGTGCAGCAAAACTGCTAGACCGGATCCTATTCGTGATGTAGCCTGTAGAAGACCAATCTCATTTTGTACTACGCCTATTCCCACTAATCGAGTTTAAAAAACTTGATTAGTGGGACAGTAACTTAACTCACTCAGCAAATCGTTTGGAGCGGATCTGCTCCATAAGTAGGTAGCTGGTACAGATAATGTGTTGTGACTGGTGAGAGAAAAGACCCAGCTTGTCCCAGCATTCATCCATGAAATTTGCATTCCTCAAAATGAAAAGGAGAAGGAATAGCTTTAAATACCTCTTGCTACAGAAATCAATTTCACACGAGGTCTCAAAAATAATCTGTGTTGAATCGGACAAAATTAAATATCCATTAACCTGGTACCTCCCAACTGGTCATCTATTTATTTTGATGGATCCAAGAGCTATGATATACCACTTAGTGATATCTTCTCAATTTTTAAGGGATTCCACTACGAGGAATCATCTCCAAATACATTCCCGAGGGGAAGTTGAGGGTAGTTGAATTGAGGGGAATTCCCTTCTTTTCCGAAAGGAAAGTTGTTGATCGTTCTTTCATACCTCTCTACCACTTGCTAACCTCCCAACGAGAGAACATTTCAACCCATAAATTTATCCTACAAGTTGTCTGAGTGTACAAAGGAAATGATTACTGCATGTGCTAAGTCCGAAACCGGTACCCTAATATTCTAGTCTCACACACTGACCTCTATATCCTCTCAGATGCCTCCCAATTACTATTTTATCTCATATAATTAACAAGGATTTTGTTCGTTCTATATCCTTAAAACTCTAAGAGAGCTTCTTGGAAGTACATGGAACTAATGTCGAAGAGCTCGTTACAGTACATCCGTAATGAGACAGTATTATTCCTGTAAAGTTGATGGCAATGAAATACAAATTTGTCATTTTACGCGAATTTCATTAATTCTTTACAGGGCATTTTGATGAATACTTACGTACAAAATTCAGCTAAATTAGAAGGAATTTCTATATACTGTTATAAAAGAAACAATAAAGACATCTTTAAATGGTACTTCATTTTAAATTTAAATTTCTGAGGGAGACTTCAGTCGGTGGCTTAAATGATAGCTTAAGAGATTTTCTGCAAGTGTTCTTGATAATTTTATATACAAACGATTGGAAAAAATATTGCAGATTAATGGAGGTACTAACATAGTTTAAATGAATTAAAGAAATTTCAATAATATGGAGAAATATGCACTTATCTAAAGCATAAATACTTTTTTAAAAAGAAAAAGTTGATTACATCTTTGTTGTACAAAATATCATTCCAGCATAAAGCATTGGAGTTTTTATGAAATATTTATTTTTACAGTAAGCTACAGCACTGGGATTTACCAACTGACATCTTTCACCAAACAACACAGAAAGAAATTTCTTTTTTCTCCCGGCAGTGGCTATTGGTTAACATGCAGTCGAATCTCGATTTTGAAAATGTTACACCAACCTTAATTTTGAAAACGTGTTGTAACCACCTAGCTTAGGGCGATTTGTCATGCTTGAGATATCCAAGTTTGCAGAACTTGGAAAATTCCCGTATCAACATATACATAAATCTACTTTATCGTCAATCTAAAATAAAATATTGGTTCCACCATCTGTTTCATTTATCCCTTCATTGAGATGTTTTTTCTTAGTCCCACTATCATTTGAATTAACAATAAGGAGTCATAAATTCTTTTTTAATAATTATTTTGACAAAAAAATTTTCTATTAAAAATCCACTGTTAATAACATATTGGCATACTTTTATAATGACAAAGTTTTGGTATGAATGAAAACAAATTTTAATGCTAAGAAAGGTTTGTAATTTACAACATATACGTATTTCATATTTTACTCATGCTATAAATAATTCAGTTAAACCAAAAATTGCATTACATTTTTCATTGTTTGATAACCTACTATAATTAGATTACAAAATCTTAATTTTAATGTTTCTCTTATATGTATTTTTTCAAGTAATTTACTTAAATATTTTAACCTATGCATAGCATTAAACTCTAGAAGCTTACATATCTTCCAACGTAACGCCTGGGAGATAAATAATGAAAAGTTTTAATGCGGTGTCTAAATAGTTTAAGGTTATAATAAAACACTCGACTTCTTTGCGATCTATAAACTTTGCTTACTGCCGCCTTGCTCCGCTTAGGTAATTTATCTAAAAAGAATAGTTTAAGCTTCTTATTTCTCCTGCTAAATAGCCATGAAATATGAAACAAAAGAATATTTAAAATTTTACTTAATGTATGCATAATTTAATATTTTTTCTCTTTTTTATATGCGCCATTTTGTTAAATAAATAACACATAAAATTTATTACAGGAGTTTGGATTACGTGCTTTTCATGATTTCAAGTTTTTTATAACTATATAATTTGATATCTCCGGTTTAATTTATCACAAAAGGGACAAAAACTCCATGGTGTAAATTAATATTAATAAAATATTTATTAAATTGAAAAGTATTTTATGTAACGATTAGTACAAATTAAACCATTTTTCTTTAAGATATTCATATTTTTTTTAACCTATAATTTTTAAAATGTTGGCAACGACTTTTTATAACGAATAACAAGCTTATGTGTTTTCAATATTAATTACTTTTTCTTGTGGTAACATTATATTAAAGTATGCCCTAAAAAATATCTAAAATGTAATAAATATGTAAATTTTATGTACGCATAATTTTATATGCATTAAATAATTAGGATTGCTAATTGTTAGATTTACAATGAAAAGATATTTTATACATTAGACATATCCTTAAACATTAGACTTATACGGAAACGTCTGGTTCACGGTGGGGATTAGTCGAATATTTCTTTAAAAATAAAATATTTAATACAAAAGAGTTATATTTTGAGATAAATTAGTCCTCATATTAATCTTAATTCAATTGCATTGTTTAATCTTAATTCGTATATATATGTATATATATATATATATATATATATATATATATATATATATATTATATATATATATATATATATATATATATATATATATATATATATATATATATATATATATATATATATATATATATAATATTAGAGCAGTGCCACAGGGCGGATGTAGTTTAAACGCCGAGTTAATTTTTATCTCTTTTTGAAACTTTTTGAATTTGAAATAATACAAGAATACACTAAAAACATAACAGATGTTAAAAAAGTTTTTTAAAACTTTTAAAACTTTATTACTTTTTATCAATTGAACATAAATGGGCGACTTTTCATCATATTCTGCGCATAAAACAAATGGAGACAACTACAACAGTTAACTAAAGTGTCAGTGATAATATTATCATACCAGTATTTTAACATATTTCGGAGAAAAACAAATTATAGCCAACTAAAAACCGAAGTTGAAAACTAACAACGGTAAAGTATAATTTTATTTTTTCTATTTTAGGGTGCAATAAACTTAAGACTTTTTTTTTTGCATAAATGTACTGTTTGGATACTAGCCTCCTACAGACAGACATTCTGTCTGTGCTATTGTACATACACATACATACAAATATTAATATTTCTTCTTCACCTGCTAATGAAATTTGTCGATTGCCTTCCTAACAAAGTTATACCCTTCTTTGGAAAGCTTCCGTGTAAATTCCTTTGAGAATGTTTTATTAAGTAACAAGTACTTTTATAACAAATGATTTCCAGAGAAAATAAAATATCGAATTTCATGGTTGAATTCATAAGAATTAACTGAATTATTGTAGCTGCATGTAAAAGATAAAAAACTTATATCTAAGTTATTATTCTGGTATGAATGCAGGTGTTATGTATCAGAAACAAGATAAAAATAAATATTTATAGATTTGTTCCCAAAGCATTTGGAAAGCCTAAGCATCTTTATAATAGTTGCGAAATTATCCCAATTAATGATCAATTAACCTTAGTAAAAATTCTTCTGTAGAAATGCACCTGCTAGGTTAAAATAATTGTTTCCAAATGTTAAAATGCCACTGCGAATAATGTTCCTTTTTGGGTAGGTATGGGAAATAAATAAATATTTTTTATTTATCTATTATTGTAATTTTTTTTGCGACTATCTTCCATAGTGGAAAATATAAACCAAACCATATAAACAATCAATCATATAAACATCTAATTGCTAGTAATAAAATGAAATCTCAATAGAATTTATAGTATAGTTATTTCTTATGATATTTATAAAAAAACAAAGTAGTACTATTTTACTTTTTTAATCAAAATCATAATTATAAATAGAATCAAGCATTATATAATTCTAACAGACTTACTTAATTTTACTGAAGGTATTTGTTAATGAAAGAGTGATAAATATAACTATAAATTGTTTTTCATTATGATCATTAACTGAACTGTGATTTCATTTTCTTCTTTGTAAAAAAATAAGATACTGGAAAAATTGTAGTTTTTTATTATAAAATTTTATGATTATTTTAAAGATATAGACATTATAATTTATTTCTAAGTCTTTCTTAAACTGGAGAGAATTAGTCTTTGCATTTACTTTCCCTTAAAGCTAAAGTTGTAATAAAGTTTTAAACAACTCCTTTGTTTTCTCCTCTTAAGTACTACTAAAGTGATGGGACTGTCTTGCCATACAAAGTGCTTAGTTTTCCAGAAAGGATCAATTGTAAATTTCTTGGATATTTGTGTCTAGTTGAAGTATATAAAATAAAAATCTTGTCATTTCCTACAAATAGGGAAAATACACCGCATTTATTTCTTATCTCTCAAGGTTTAAAATTTATGTGCATATTTAGGATTCCAGAAAGTATATGATTTTGCATCAAATACTACTTTTATAAACAAGCGAGATGTTAGAGGGGAAATTCTATCCTTATCTAACGGGATGTCTTCCTAGTTAATATCTGACTCGGGGAAAACCTAATAAGTTTCATTTATAATTTAGATATCTCGAGCTCAAATTTAGGCCATGGGAGGAAAACTCTACCATTATCTGTTTCGTGATGAAGTACCATACAGTAAATAACCCTATCCTTAAATAATTGATAATTTCAGAAGACTAATGAGAAATTCCACCAGCATTAACTAAAGTATAAGCTTTCGTCGAATTTTATACTTGGAATGTTTGAGGAAAATACTTTCAGTGTTAGCTGTTCTATGCATTATTTGCTTATAATTTTTCTATGACACACTTGTATTATAATGCAATTAATATAATAAAGTTCAAAGTCTAAGCATTTCCTTACTTTGATATACCAAGAAAAGTTCGTGAAAATCGCTTATGCGTCATTCATGATACCAACGCAAAACGGCGTTTAAATGAAAAAACGTGTGATTGAAATATTAATAAAATCTTTATTAATCATACCAAATTGTATGCAGATTTATTTAAAGGCAATTTTAAATTTTTCTAAGAAAGTAGACACAATGCGACAGAGAATATTGGAAACGAAGTAGAAATTGAATTTTTGAGGTGGATTTTACAGTTCTCACAGAGTTAATATTTGATCATGAGAAAGATTCCTTTGTTCAGCATTTACTTAGTGTAACAATAAGTTACATTCGGTTCAGCTTTTTTTTAACCTTTTCCCGGTCAGTCATCGTCAAAGACATACGAGAACAGGACCGGCTTGAACTAGAAAGAAACTTCGGACTTCTCCCAACCAATCGAAGGGTCCGTTGGTTTGGATGATTCTGACCCCCCGCCGTTCTAGAGTGGATCTCTGTTTTTTCTCCGCGAGGCAGTCTGATTTTTTTAGCGGACAAGGTTGTTACCAAAGTAGACAAGAGGGGAAAGCTGCTGGCATCTGCGGCTTACAGAATATACATTATTTTGCAGAGACACGAAAAAGAGGAAAATCATATTGTTTTTTGGGGCTGACGTCGACTCGAGAGAAGTCTTCTATAACTACAAATGATAAATTGTATTCCAGTCGTATTCCCTAGTCATTTATTTAATTGTATAAAATCATTTAATCAAAATATATTTGTCCATGTGTTTTTTAATGAGTTTAAATTTCTCCTTTCTCAAATACTATGCCAAATTAATATTATTTTTACTCTTAATTTTTACGAAGCTTAGCTCTCCTCGACGAAAACAGTTGTGTTATTAAATGTTTGGTTAGTGTAAAGTTAATGCAAATTTATTTAAAAAAGTCTAAGAAAGTATACACAGTTATGACACAGAAACAAAGAATTGAAACAAATATTGAAAACAAAATAGAAATTAAATTGTTGAAGTAGATTTTATAGTTTATTGAGTTAAAATTTATTCGAGGGAGATTTTTTTGTTTACCCTGGCATGTTTTTGTAAGGTTTAGTTCTCCTTGACAAAATCGGCAGCATCAGTGAGATTTGAAGTTAGATTGCAATGTGTTATTAACTCCTTGCCTGTGGAATATATTTGATGAAAACGCTCCAAAAATGGAAAAATAATTCTCATTAATTTTTATTATTTTTATCAAAATGTTAGAAGCAGATTATTTTTGGAAAAAAAATCCAAATTTTAAACGAAATAGGTAATATTTTCAATATTTTCACCTACATGGATTACAGTAATTTTTTCTCAAATGACAGCAAAATAAATTAATTTTCTGACATAATTTTCTGAATAAATTTAATAAACTAATACAACAATATTATTTCTATAAACTGTCGTGAATTCTATGCCCCTCAGATTCTTTGAATTTCACAAATCTTTTACACTATCCGAGAAATGGCCACAAATAACGCGAAACTGCCGAGCTTTTCGCAGGAAAGTATCTATATCTATTAGGAAAATGACAAATTAAATTTTATGCATTGAACTAACCGATTTCGGGGTTCACGGAATTGAAATACCGTTTTTTCCTTATGCCCGAATCCAGGTTGGGCATTAAAAAATTGGCGCATTTCGCCTGTGTTACAGGTAAGGGGTTAAAACTGTTTGATTCATGCATATTTAATGAAATTTTAAAGTAATTTTAAAGCTTTCTAATTAAGTAGTATATTATGACACAGTAATTTAAAAATGAAATATAATTGAATTTTTAAAGCAAAATTTACAGTTCAGAGAGTTAAAAGTTAATACCTAGGGATACACGAACTTACTTCACTTCAACGATAACAACACAAGTGACATTCTCATTCTGAATAACGTTTTATTTAAAATGTTTTACTGTTTCAAATTTAATCCAAATTTATTTAAAACTAATTTTGAAGTGTTATAAGAAATTAGAGCATTGTGATACAATATATTGGAAACGAAATTGTATTTGAATTTTTAAAGAAACATTATAGTTTAGAGAGATAAAAATTAACACCGAGCAAGAGACTTATTTTGATAAAAAACAGCAACGCTAGTGACATTTCAACATAGACCGGAAAGTATTATTAAAATGTTTGATGATTTAAAATTTAATAAATTTTTTAAAGTAATTTAACGTTTCATAATATATTATTATGTACTTATAATTTTATACGTTATTAGTTTACTGTGTCTTTAAACTGTTTTATCAAAAAATGATTCTGTTTCTTATTTTCTTAGAAAATAATTTTGCTATAAATTTTATGCTTGAATAAAATACATAATTTCAGTGAGGGAAGTGCAGATATTAAAAGTATCTCCAAAACCACGGAAAAAGTATTTATTTTAAATTTAAATATTCTTTGAGTCTACTTATAATTTTATTATTATTAAAAGCGTATCATAGTTTCATCTCGAAAGTTGACATCTCGAACGCCAGCTGTCAAAAGTCACTTTTCGCCTTGATCACTTTCAAATTGAATTTAGCCAAAATTTTGGCAGCTTGAAGTTTTGAAAACTGTCTAGCAAGAATTTAAAGTAGAAAAATTCATTTCTTCACTCCACGCCGTTCTTTAGCATATCCACAAAATTTTGATTTTTAGATTATGTAATTTAGGTCTGCAAAATTGGTAAGACAGTGCAAGTCAACTGAAAATTTTTCTACGGGTAAGGCATTTTATATTTTATTTTATTAAATATTTAATATTTAAAGCATTTAATTATGTTAACAAAATTTAATTTGAGACTAGTATATCTTGCCTGCTTGGTGATTTGCTGACTAAACATTTCATGTTAATCCCTTGCCTGTAGAAAATATTTGCGGAAAACGTGCCAAAAGTAAAATTTTTATTGTCTTTAATTTTTCTCTTTTTTAAGGTCTCAATGTTAGAAATAGATAATTTTTTTAAAAATCAAAATTTTAAACGAAATAACTAATTTCAATATTTTCACATGTATAGGAAATGCTAATGGATTACAGTAATTTTCGCTTAAATTACAGCAAAAAAATGAAATGACATAATTTCTGGATAAATATAATAAACTAATACAACAATGTTATTATCTACATCACCTGTCAAGAATTCCATGTCCTTATGATTCCTTTGAATTTCACAAATATTTTACAGTGTCATAGAAATTGCAACAAATGGCTCGAAATTGTCGAACTTTTCTCGGGAACGCATCTCTATATTTTGGAAAAATAGCAAATTAAATGTTATGCATTGAATGAACCTATTTCAGGCTTTACGGAATTGAAGTAGCGTTTATTCTCTTGTCTGAACTGAGTTCGGGTGTCACTGGCAAGGGGTTTAATGCATAAGTATTTGTAATGCATAAGTTTATATGTGAATTAGGATACCTGAAAATGGAGATATTATTACAAAAAACAAATTTTATTGCGATACAATAAAAAAATGCTGTGTACGATAGTTGTACGCCCAATGTACTCCAGTGCATGATATTTATCAAACAGAAACAATAAAAATTCAATATTAGCATTAAAAATTTCAGTTTTTGCTCAAATAATTTATTATTTTTAAATAAGAGAGTAAAAATCCTAACATTAAAGCTTCTGTATCTTTTTTTTGGATTTAGACAGTTTCAACACAAAGAAGTTGGTCGAACTCAAGTCGGGCATTGCAAAATTGGCTAATTTGTGTTGTCGAACTCAGTTTAGGTTATCAGGGGTTAATACTAAAAAATATATAGATTAATTGTGCCTTAAATCAAAATCGGAAAAAAATAATAAAAGGGAATTCGCTCAGACCATTGTGATTTACTCGAAACACAGATAAAAGCTATCTGGAAAAATTCATTTATCAAATAAATTAATTGTGACGGAATAACAGCTGTGTCCCTTACATGGTTTACATTTCTCTATGATTTTCGTTAACCTGAATCATTTGTCCAGAAACAACACGTTTAGACCAATAAAATCAACATTATCAAAGCTTTTTCATCAATATATCTTCCAATTATAGCCATACGAAGATAAAATTTGGCGAAATGAGCTTGCCCACAAGACTCTCTGAATCTCTTGTTCCTTGTCTCGAGCCTAAACTTGCGACCCTTTTCGAGAAGTTTACGGAGAGTTACGGAGATACAAACGTGAACATACATTAGTAGATGTATTTTTATTACCCTTCAAAATTATCAGCGAGAAAAGACTGAAATATATTAAGTGTATAACGTATAGTTTCCTTCTATTGTTGTTGTCTTGTGTTACTTGGTCAAACTAAACACGATTGAGCTACGCGCTACTCGTATTAAGGGAAAGGATCTTTCGTTTTTTTAATGTGCACCTCAAGGGTGAAAGTACGACTTATGTTCAAGTGAGTTGTCTTAATTTTGTAGCTGAGACAAAGTTTGAAGTCCACCCCCAGAGGTATTGATTGAGAACTTGGAGGACATTGTGACCACGAATCTATTTATTCCCAGTCACCTTTAAAGAACACGGCAAATCTTAGGTGATTCGGCTCCGAAACCCCAACTCTCCAGTTACAAGAGAGTTGCCTTTACCAACTGAGCTACCATGATTCAGTTTCTTCTATTAAAACATCTATTTTCAAGAATCAGTCAGTTGTTTTGAATATTTATTATTCAGCATGAATATTTTTTTTCAGTTAAAATTGTTATAAATTTCATAATTAAGTATTCTAGTATTTTCTGTTAAAATTAAATATTGTCATTTTTACCATTTATGTAAGAAATCTTATTAGTAAAGGATCATGTAAATTCCAGATAGTTATAATAAATTCATAACTACGAATAAATGATTGATAATTATGTACATGAAATTAAAAGGAATAATCTATTTAAACTTACTTTTATGGACGCCGCCATTTTTTTGCTTACTGTAACATATTTAATTAATTTGATTTTCAGCTTTTAATTTATTTTATCAAGATGGTTTACTATTGAATGTTTGAAAAAAGTTACATTTGTTTTTAATGTATATACTAGAAATCTATATTTTAAAATTGTTTTATAGTATTGGTTGATGTTTAATGCTTGTCTTAACAATTTCAAATATTTTTTTAAACTTTCATGCACTAAACCAATATTTAAAAGATAAAATTATCATTAATAAACGAAATTTTTAAGTTGTTAAAATACTTTGCCTAATAAGACAGATATAGGTATGAAATAGGGTTTAAAAATGTTATATTTATTTTCATTACAATAAATCAGTATTAAATCCATAATTGTTTGTAGTTAAGATTAAGAGGTTAATTGTTGGTATGAAAAAGGTAACACTAAATCATGTTATGTGTTAACAAATTTTACTCAACGGTATTTAATTTGTTAATTGTTCATCCTAATTTACATCAATTTATGCGTTTAATTAATTGTAAATAAGCTGGAAGTAAATGCAGTATTTGCTAAGTTATAAAAATCAGATAACAATAATATGCAATTTTTCTAACCGAATAAAAATAAGAACAATCGCAACTGGTTTTGAAGTCCTTAACAATTTGCGACAGGGCTTATAAGTAGAATTGTTAATTGTCCCTGCATAGTTATAAGACTAAAGAATGTTATACAAGTACAATTATGGTGAGGGGAGAAAGTCTTTCATATGCATAAAAGGTCATTTTAGAGCAAAGACAATAGAGAGAAATTTTTGACCGCTCATCGCATGTTGGAGAATCTGGTTAACAAAGCTAATGAATAAAGAATGTATAATGGGGTGATCGAAATAATAGAATCTTAAGGAGACAGAGTTTTTAAATGAAATTACAAAATAAAAGAAAATAAAACTTCAAAGGAACAAAAGAAAATGTATTTTAAAAAGACACTTTAAATACTGTTATTTCTCACGTAGCAGACAAAAGACAAAGTGGACATTACACGAAGCAGGATAATTAATGAAGAAAGTGTTCCCAAAAAATTTAAGTTCGGAAACTTACGGAATTTGTTTGATGATTAATTTGTGTAAAGTAAAACTTATTTCCCTATTTCAAAGAGTGCATCCTATCGTTAATTTTCTAGTTATTTTTCCCTTGCAATATGCAGATGATCACTTTCAGTTTTCTTCAAAATTCCTTCAAATTTTTTTAAATTGACAGAATGCAACTAAAATTTAAACTATCTTATGTAATTTTTTTAATGAAAAATTTAAACTAAGCATACCTTTCTTAAATTAAACAAAAAAGTTTCAATTATGTAATTGCCTTTTATCCATAAACATGCATTTTAAGTGACACATTTAATTTTAAAACTTAAGAATTACGAGTGCTGTTCAATATCAAAAAACTATATATAGGAATTCGATTACATTTAATCGTCACAATACATTTAATTGGTTTTTATTTTTTATGTAACTGACATGGGACAGAAAACTATTGTTCCAATGTTCTGAAAACTTATTCAGCACATTTGAAAGTCCATTTTATTTAGAGTTGTTCCATAACCGCCTCCGTAACTTTTACACACGCCTTGTTGGCTTAGAAATGTTGACCTTTTAGTGGTCCTTTCAGAGGAGAAATCAGCCAGAAATCATACGGAGCGAAATCAAGACTTTTTGGAGGGCGTGGTACGATCTCTAAGATATTCTTTCGAAAAACGCCCAGTATGTAATAAGCATTAACTATATGCGGCTTTGCATTATCTTGGTGTAACAAGAAGTCAGTTTTCAGCGATGTAAGCGTATATTTGACCTTCATGTAATTATAAGAACTTCCGTAAGGATAGTCGCTGGTTTGTTGATAATTGTTTCTAAGATGGACATTGAAATCATGTGAAATCTGTCCGATAAACATTTTTACAAGCAAATGCATAGTTTAATGGAAAAATACTGTTCCATAAGGCTTACATTTTGACGACTTCACAACACAAACTTGCATTTAGTCGTGTGACACTCTGGTATATTATCCCGTATACATCAGCCATCGACTTTTGTTAATACAGTCACCGGCATTTCACTTATTTGACAGAAATTATTATTGAAACGAGTAGTTTTTCAAGTGTAAAATAAGTCTTATTAGTTTTTAAACAGTTTAAGTATTTTCCCGTTTAATGTATTAGGCATCCTATTACCACCTTCAAAATATTTCACTTGCAATGTAGGTCGGAAGAAAAGGTCGGAAGAGAGATTTGACAGATGTTGTCCTTACCCTCTGTTTTTCATTTTATTATTACCCGTATAATAATATTAATCAACATTTAAAATGTATTAAAAAAAGACGTACTGTTCAGAAAAGCAAGGGAGACAATGCCTACCATTTACCAAAAAAATAAAGCTTTTTTTTTAAATATTTTATACACCTAATCTAAGAAAATTACTTAGATTTATCTGATTACTATACACAAAATACAAAAGATGCTGTATCTTTTTAAATAAGAGAAACATGAAACTCTGTGTTTTAATCACATTGTTTATTCTACTGCTTCATTCTTATACCTTCTTTATAATAGATTTTTTATCCTCTAAGTTTCTATATGAAAAAGAGATGCATCAGGATGTTCTGCTCGCAGTTCGAGAGAAAAATTTTCTAAGAGGGTAAGAGGCCAGTGATTGGGTAATTAAATACGGTATTTTTTCAGGGAAAGCTGGAAATTATTTTAATCCTTCAGATTAAGTCTGTAATGAATATATAATTTTTTCCTCTAGTGCTATGGGTGCTTTAGTCTATGTGTGCAGATTTATATTAGAAAAAGTTGAGTTTTAAAAATTTAAGTAATAATGTCTCAAAAATACGTTACGCTATCAAACAAAACAGTGCCAGTACAAAAGTTGGACACCTTAAAATTCTGAATAAAAAGATTATTTACACTTAATATTTGTGCTGAATTTTAAGACCACAGATCTATTTCAAAATTTTACTTATTTGCTGATAAAGCTCGTCAATCCAGAATATTTCCAGTTACGACCGTTTTCTGCTTCCTATTATAACGTAGCATATATATATATATATATATATATATATATATATATATATATATATATATATATATATATATATATATATATATATATATATATATATATATATATATATATATATATATATATATATATATATATATATATATATATATATATATATATATATATATATATATATATATATATATATATATAAACTTTTACGGTGTTTTGCAGTTATTTCAAACTTTTATTTGGAAATTTAGTGGGAAAAACAATATTTTGATTTAACAAAGAAAGTGTATAGGACAATGTTTGGATGGTAAAAAAAAGTAGAATTCGGAATTAAGGAAAAGTCTGCAATTATTGTGAAAATCGTAAATCCTTCTCAATAAATAAATAAATAAATATATAAACCCCTTTGGATCAAATCTTAAGCGAATTTTTCTTAACAAATCTTTCCTATTAGCGTTTGTTTTTGTTTTTCACTTTTCAGAATATGTTAACAGTCACTCTCCCTGTTTCTTAAAAAGATCCAACACTGTGGAAGTTTAAAAATATAAGTACGAATGTATATATATATATAATAATATGTTATGATATATTAGTAGGGGAAGCAGAAGGCGTCACATTTTGGCTTCACGCACTTTCACTGAATAAGTAAAACTTTGAAATGGAGCTGTGAGTGAAATGTACAACACAGATATTAAATGAAGTTACTAATTTTATTTGGACTTTTAAGCTCCATAACTTTTGTATTCATAAATTTTTAATAAAGTTATTTGATACTCAGATATTGTGATTTTAGTTAAAGAAAACATGTTTTCCGCCTATAAATCTGTTCACAGTGGTTAAAAATGACCTAGCAGGAAAAGGAAAACTTAGACTATTAATTATAGATCTAACATAAAAAAACTGTAACAATTTTCAGCTTACTCCCTACTTATTTCGTATTAGGTGTTTTTTCACTACCCAACCATTGGTTGATAGGAAAAAACAGCTTCTGTTTCATAAGAAAACTGTTTTAAAAAAAGCATAGTTGATATTTTCCAGGGACAAAGAAATTATAGTTTAAATGGGAAGTTTCACTTTGAGTTCTGTATAGTTTTTAAATTTGGATAGTACATATCTCAAAACATATTTAAAATGGCCTACAGAAAAAAAGCAATTTTTTTTAAAAAAAAGGTAGACCAACATAAAATTGACAGAAAAGATATAGCGGAAAATATCTACAATTATTAAAACCTTTCAAATTATTTGTTATAAACCCAAAATGTAGTTGTGTTTTGTGAACAATAAAAAACTGTTTTTTAATCCCATATTTTATACTTTTTTATGTATGAAAGGTGTAAAAGGATATTTTGAATTAAGATATTTGCTTAATACTCTAAATTTAAAAAATTAAGTTCAAAACCGCTTTCTATCATCGAGTAAAACTTTATTTTATAAAAATCAATTTCGGCTTACCTTTATTTGGTAAAATTCCCCCCCACGAAGATTCAGTGCCATTAAACTCTATACAACTAAACTGCCCACTTTCAACATACTCTTGGCATGTGTCTGGTTTAAATATATCTATTTCTGAAATGAAATTATAAGCTGGAGCAAATCATGCAGCCTTTGTAATAAAAATGTATAATTATATAAATTTAGATGCAGAATAATAATAAAACATTTCATTTTAGGAAAAGTACTGTCTTCTAACGATTAATAGCAGATAATAGAATCTAGACAAATCAGAAGTTTTTTACCCATACAATCTTTTAATGAGTAAATATAGACAATGCAACGATTGTTTCATAACTGCAAAGAAATCTGTTTTCACTCTCGAAATATTAAATTTGTTCAGATGGGAATTCCAGTGATGCCAACCTTTCAGTGGAACCTTATCTTTTCAAAGTATTGTTTCATATTTCACTCTTATGCTCATAATGCCAGTTTGACAGCCTCGGAAACGGTCATAAAATTCAAAAGATATTTCACGGTGCCTTAAAACAAATGACTTGAGAAGTGCATCCTCTCTAAAAATTCTGAGTATGTTGTAAAATAAAAACAAGTGTCTAGACTACAATCTTACAGAACGTCTTGAGTTACAATGCCATTACGAGAGCAAAACGGGAATGCGAAATCCTCTCATACATCACCAAGCGAGAGATAAAAAAACATTATTCAATGGTTGGTTCCTATGTTTTTGTTTGACTCGTGTTATTTTAGATGGGCCTTTGTTATTTTAGATGCCTTACTCTCAAAGAGTAAAATGTCCTAAGAAAAGGAGTTTTAGTATGCTGGATTTAGTTTCTAATTAAGAGTATATAGTACTCAATATGTTCAAAATAGCGAATACTTTTTTACTAACACGAATTACTGTTCTAATTTTTGTATACACGTATGCAAAATCTGAAATTCGTATTTTTGATAGTTCAAAGACTGTTTTTCAGAAAGAAAATAAAATATATTGTTTTATTTTAAAGATCAGATCATTGGCTTTCGAAAACATTTTCGACAGCCATTAGAAAGCAAAATGCATCTTTACTAAACACCGGAAGTGCCGTAAAGATATCAGAATTCCACATCTAAAGGACTGGACTTTGTTTGCGCAAAAAAGGTAGTAAATAGCATATTACAACTTTAACTAAAGAATAAAAATGCTGTAGCATATTTCTCAACTTTTATCAAATTAAAAATGCATCTTATTTTTTTATTCAGCAAAAATTTTAAATTTGATTTCTTAAAAAAGTGTGAATTTTGTTACATTGAGACACATAATCACCTCTTGGACAGTGGTGTTGATTTCAGAAGTATGCTGGATTTAGCATACTGCCTGAAGTCGTGCGAAATAGTATGTGGGGATAAGGTAAATGAGAATGGATATTGTTCTCTAAAAACCAGATACATGCTTAATGATGTTGAGATCAGAGGAATAAGGACACCAAGTGAGAAGTTTCATAGCAATATTATGCTTATCTAACCCTGTTTGAACACAGCGAACCGTGTGCACAGACGCTTTTCATCTTGAAATAGAGGGCTTTCTACAAGAAACAGAATCCGAAGTATAGGGTAAAAATGATCTGTTGCAATACTAAGCTGCTACATAATAATCGTCTAGCTAATAGTAATCATCTAGCTAATAATACTATTTGATAAAAATTGTCTCTGACCTTCTTCTTGAATACTACGAGTGGCACCAATATATGCCGATATATCGCTCTCGATATGTGATTCACAGTACGAATCAGACAGTCAACATGAAATGAGACGAATACACTTCTGGTGAAAAGAAGTAATATAAAATGTTGTACCAGATTACATGTTTGCTGTTGCCAAGTAGTCTCGACACCACTGCTGTTGCTTTTTCTGCTTTGACACTAGCGGTTTTGAGATGGATGCTCTGTCATGAATGCTCGCAGCATGCATCTCCATAGTTTTGATAATTACGGAGTTGAGTGTTCATCTCAGAGGTTATCTGTGGCAGTGTAGTCTTATTATACTCAACGCGACTATTATATTCAACGCTTGTCTGTCGCGGTCGATCATGTCCGGTTTTCGCCCAATGTTCTGCTTCGCAAGGTACACCATTCTCAGTTTTGTACATTCTGTTAATAACTCTTCACTCAGGGGAATTTAAAACATCCATAAAAATGGCTGCTCTAGAAATGACCGTTCCATCTAGGGGAGCCCTCATATCTGTTTATATGTGGGACAGGTCTAATATAACTTTGCTTTGCTAAAAGCAGAGGTTTCTGATATAACTCTAGCAAGTGGTTTTACCTTTCGCTCCCAGGCTAGGTGACCAGGTCGCTAGGTGTCAAACTGTTACAACACTTGGCAAAGCTGTATTGGAGGTGAAAGTGCGATAAATTCTAAATTGGGTATTGCTATTATTTTGCCCAATACCTGTATGTCTTCATTTATTTAAGTAAAAGTTATATGGCTTTATGCTTAATTAGATAGGAGTGTTAGCGTAAATTAAAAACAATATTTTTGTACCCTCTTTTCCAAAGTTTAATTTAAAATACATCTATTTATTTTGTTTTCTTTTTTCAATGTTTTATGATATAAAATTGTGATAAATTTAAGAAAACGGCAAAACCTTATTTTTGACTCAAAACTTAGTAAGTTGCCTTGACCAAAGAACAATTTAAACAATTTTTTTGTTTTACATGAATACCGGGCATTAACAATGCTTTTATTTTGTATTGAAGATTCAAGTATAAAATTTTAGAACTAAATTAGAATTACCAATCAGTTACTGATTTCATTTTTAATATAGATATGTTGAGAAGTAAATGTCAAATTAGAGTGTTTTACACTTTGAATAAAAATTTCAATAAAATTTAAGCCCGAATGCTGGCCGATTGGTTAGGGCGCTGATCGTCGGTACCGGAGTTCGTGGGTTCGAATATCACTATGGCATGGATGTTCGTAGCCGTTCGGAATCGGCTTTAAACAGTAGGTCCTGGTCTCATTAGCCCTCGTGTGCAAAACAGTAGACCGTAGCGCTCCAGACCAAACCAAACCAATAAAATTTAAGTTCAGGGATATCCGAAAATGTACTAAGTCTTCTATAGAAGGTTTTAATACTCCTTAAATATTTCAAAGCATAAATATTAGTTTTTCAAAAGAATTATAAAAATTGTAAGAAGTTTAAAAAATTTAAATTTTAATTAAATGAATTATTTAAATAGAGTTTAATTTCTTGAATATCCTTTAAAATGAAATTTTAAATATAAAACCATGAAAGTAATTATTTTGCTGTAATATTTATAATAAAATAAAAGCTGAAATTGTATCTTTGCCTCTTGGTTTAAAATTTAAAGGACATTTTTTGTGGTTTGGTTAAAATGTCATCGAAAGTAGTTATTTTAACTTTTTTGTGAATCTTTAGTATAATATGTCAGGTTTAGTATTTCCTTTGATCAATATAAATGTTTTTATTAAAAAAATCTTTTTTTATTAAATATTTCTTTTTTACTTTCTGTAATAAATACTACAAAAGTACTAATTCAAAACTCTATCGAGTACACTGGCATAAATTTAACAAATGTAAATAATAAGCAATCGTGCGTAACAAAGAAGCTTGCTATTTCTTATAATGATTTTTATTTTCAGCTCTAAAAGTGTCTGAGAGTCGTTGCTGTTCTGTTATTTGTTCCCTTTATTTGGGAAGAAATGTGTTCTAAACGTTATATTTCGGTTTAACTGTTGATTTTATGCAGTATTGTGCTTCTTACAGAAAGTTTATGAAGCTTGCTCGCTCTTGCATGCAGATGTATTAATTATTTTCTTCCCGTTTTAGACTTTTATTTTGGTAATTACGCATTTTATATACATTAAGATAATTTGTTTTTTTATAGTTGTATCTCCTCCTGATTAGATGTGATATGATAATGTAATTAATGCTGTAATAACTAATACTAATATAAATTATTTAATTAATTACACAGTATTTTATGAAATAGCCTCAGATATTACATTAAATGCCATCTGAAACGCAGTTGAAATCCTCACAGGCCAAACAAAATCTGGAAAAAATTAAGATATACAGGCTTTAACACTAATATTTTTATTGGCTGCACCAATGAGGACCATCTACCTTAAAACAAAGGTTTAAGATGTTTTGGGTATCCCCGGGTATACAATCACAGCAGCTCATAATATACAATGCAGTATAGTAAATACAGTAAAAATATCTCAAACTAACATATACAATTACAAAACAGACAAACTAATATTTTTATTAAATAATACTTATATACTTTTTGATTAATAATACTAATATTTTTATTAAATAATATGGCAATATAGTCAATAGAAAAGATAAACCTTATAATGAAGATATGAAGATTAAAAAAAATCTCTGCCGATTGATGGCCGAATGATTAAATCGTTGATGTTCAGTACCGGTGTTCATGGGTTCAAGTCCACTGAGGCATTGATGTTCGTTGCCGTTCGGAATTGGCTTTAATTAGCTTTAAGTCCTGGTCTCATTAGCCCTCGTGTTTCAAAAGAGGAGACCGTAGCTCTCCAAACGAAACCAAACGAGAAAAAACGCTTATATTCCATACTGTTGACATTATAATCATTGTTGATGAATTCAATGAATATGCCGATGAATGTAGTAGTTTTAATATCACTAACAATTAGATCTTACACATGAAACTTTTAAGCATCTTAATCAATTGGTTATTTTCATTAGTGGAAAATCTTACGGGAATATTTGACAACATAATTTTTCATTTCTGTGGCAACACTGGTCCTGTGGATAGTCCATTTATTTTAATTGGTAAAAGCGGTATACTCTTAGCATGAAGTTACTTTAAATTATTTGGGATTAAAAAATATCAATTGTTTTGGGTAGGTTTATTTATATTTAGTACTTTTTCTTTCGTTTTAGTAAGTTGGGATTTTTATATTAATAGTTTGTGTTTTGTCAGCTTTAGGACTTGTGGGTATGAATAAAAATTTTAAATATTAATATAAAATATATTTAATGAATCTGCCATAAAAATTACCTGAGTGTTGGTGTCTGTTCTGATGTAATTTAGTTGAGATGTAATAATAGCCAACAAACTCCATAGTTTCTTTAGATCCTAAATATGCCTGAACAGAAATTGTTTGCGGAGAAAAATGCACATTTAAACTAAAATAATTAACATTTTAAAAATAAAATGTTCATTAATTATAGTCTTTCAAAAATGAAAGTTATCAAAATGATTCTTAGAAATTTCTAGATCCGTGGATACTTCCCACAAGTTTTTGAAGCATCCATGCGTACAGACCAATGCGAATATATTTTAATAGTCTTTAAATGACATCGTAACTATTATCAGGTAATCTTGTAATCCTATATGAAAACAGATTTAAATATATTAAAGAAATAATGATGTGTTAGAATAAAACAGTTAAAATACGGAACAGTGAAACATAACAAAAATCGGATAACTTTAATATAAAACACTTATTAAAAATAATAACATAAAAATTTGGAGAATTTAAGGCAGAGCAAAACATTTTGCTAACAGTAATATTAAATTATAGACATTAAAAACAAAAATATTAAAATATTAGAGTAATGGTTATGTACAGAAAAAAATTCAAAAATCGCCACTGTGTCTACACCTTTATGATGTCTACTGTCGTCAAAAGAATCGGATAATAATTATAAATCGAATAATCATGGTCCCCAAGTTAATGGTGCCTCTAACAGATTTAGGATGCTTGGTCGGTGAACTTGAAGAACTTCGGCCACATCTGGAAACACGTCAGCTGATCCAGGCGGGTCGGTTGACCGCAAGATTGCGTTACCTCGGGTTCTGGAAGGTTCCAGGAGAATCATGTGAGAGGCAACCGGGATCCCTATATAAAGAGATTGGCTGAGCCAAGAGAGAGGTTTTTTGGAGTATTTTTTTGTTTTTGGTGGCCCGCGAGAAGAGTCCACCTGCCTCTCCAAATTGCCGGAGATTGCTTTCTTCAGAGACCACCAGAATCTCTTTTTTCTGCTAAGAAGTCGACCTTCGACTTAGGGATCTCATTTCCGCTACCTGTAATATTTTTTTCCTTCGAGGAGTTTGGAGGAGTTTTTTTGTTTTTTAGTGGAACTCGAGAAGCGCTCACTTGTCTCTCCGAATTGCCGGAGCTTTCTTTTTTTAGAGACCGCCAGCGTATCTGTTTTCTGTTATGAAGTTGACCTTCTACTTAATGATTTCATCCCCGCTACCTGTAATATTTTTTTACTCAGGGCTTAAAAGTAGATTGCCGAGAGTGACACTTGCTCTCATTTTGGATCAATCTGCATCCGTCGATTCTCCACAGACTTCAGCGATATACGCACTCTGAGCATTTCGAGCCTCAGCAACTATTCGGGTCATCTGACCGGAAGATTATAGTGTCCGATTTTCGTACCGGCACTCTGCAGCGAACTGTTCCTGTGTTACTAGCTTCACTGTACCCACGTAAGGTATTATTTAATTTATTCTCAATTTATCTCAGCACGAGATCCCAGAAGAAATTAATGATTTCATGTACATAAATGTATATAGTTATTCCAATGAATAAAGCATTTACTCAAGACTAAATCGAGATTCAGCCTGTATTTTTGACAGCCTTACCTACCCTTACTCAATTCGTCACAGCATATCTACATACATAGATACACTGACTTGAATATAAAAATGGAAGAGATGAATGGAAGGCGAAAGGACCTGCCTACAAAATGAAAAAGAAAAAATTAAGACATTACCAGAATTTTGAAACACTTTCAAATCGTCATACCGATAAAAAAGTTATTAACTTTATGTTTAAATTTAAACTGTATGCACTATGTAAAATAATGCATTTGCTAATAACAAATCCGTATAATTTAAAACTGTTGAAGCATAATGAAAAGCCGCAGATCGCAAGCACCTTTTATTGAAAACACCAAAATAATCAAGAAATACGAGGTACATTGGGCTTTTATAGTTTTAAGAAGATCCTGCGTCCAGCCAATCAAATTACAGGCACAAACAAAACTAATTAAACACAGCCAATCAAAATACAAAAGGACAACTAAAGAAAACCTCGCACGTCCGAGAAAGCTATTACTTATAAAAAAAAAATCAGCCAAGTCACCAAGTATGAGTGCGATTACATATTTCAACAAAAGGATTTTTACGTAAAACAGAAAAGTGTTTTTATAAAAAATTGAGGTGTGCTACTACATTTTGTGGAAGTTCTCTGCACGCATTTAATTATCACTGATTTAGTTTTTTATTAAGTACGTAACAAGTATATAGAAAAGTAACTATACATGCTAAACAACGGCAGAATATGTAGAGTGGTACCCTTCTGTGTCGGAGTTTTGGGGCTTAAATTCAATTGGTGGCATGGATGTCTGTAGCCATTCGGAATCGGTTTTACGTAGTAGGTCTCGATCTCATTAGCTCCCACGTAGTAAAATTAGACCGTAGAGCTCAAAACTAACCGCAAATATGTATCTAATTACACTTTGTTAAATAAAATCTATACAATTTTTTTTCAAAGCATGTTAAATATATTACTACAATTAATTTGTCTGATATAGTTAAAATCTATATTTCGCATTATGTGTAAATCCGTTCAACCTCTTAGTAAATCAAGTTTTATATATTTGGATTATACCTTCTCTTATATTTATCAAATTCTAAAAGTAAGATATAATTTAATGTATTTTCCCTTTGGTGTAGTTAAAATGCAAAATATAGTCTTCTTTTTTTCCCATTATTGCGCTATCCCAGAAGACATTACCCGCAAATGCAGACAAAAAGAATATAAACAAAAACGAGGCGACCATTTATGTGCATATTATAGTATCTAGAATATGTTCTCATGAGATAAGATTTTTTTGTGCTCTGCTCAAAATAGCCGGTTTGCAATAAATGTAGTTCCATCAAATAATGAGGTGGACCACAAAATGTTTTTTATCGAATCTTTATTTATTTTGGGAGAACAATTTGATGGCGCGTAATAGAACACTTTATTTTAAGAAATCGTAATTTTATGGCTATTTACATGCCTATGCATGGAAATATAGAATTTAGTTTGAAGTGATTCTAAAATGTAATCATGATGAGAAATAACTGTCGGAAATATAAAGAGAAAGTTTTGCTTTTTTTTTCTTTGGTAATATTAACATTAAATACAAACTGTCAAGAAAATATCTAATAATATTGTTCTCAAAGTATGAAACTCTATTTTCTCACAGGAGTGTTGCCAAATATTACTTACAGTTTTATTTAGGATAAATAGAGCAAGACAGAATTTTGGCTCAATGAAGGCTTTTTTTTATAGAAACTTAATTTAAGAACTACGTGGAAAAGTTTTAACATATAATAAAAATCAGGTTTATTGTTTTTTGTCATTATTTTTAAGTAAATTGAAGTATCTGAGGTATCAAAATCTTCTTGTATGTTTTCCTAATGTGATTTAAGACCCCACTTATGTATCACTCCTATGTTGTGCCTGTTGAAGACGTAAAACAAACATGACATGAAGCAGCGAAATTCAAAGTTAAAAGTATAATATATATATGTTTTTATTAATTAATATTTATTTAGCAAATTTATATTAAAAAATTATTTGTTTCTTTTGTGTAATTTATTATTTTTAAATAAATAATTTGTCAAGGTAAATTAAATATTGAGAATATATTTAGATATCTTTTAAAATCTATACAGTTTTCTAAGTATTGATGCATTGTTTTAAAGAATTTTTAGATCGATGAGGTGGTAGTTCTGAGCTGTAGATGAATCTACTTACCCTTAACCCAATAACTGCCACGAAAGTATATATATATATATATATATATATATATATATATATATATATATATATATATATATATATATATATATATATATATATATATGCTTTGCGCTTGGATGCATTAACTGTTTCGTAATACAAATGTGTATACATTGTATATGTTAAATATTGTAGAAATGGGTATACTTAATGACATTCAGGAAAATACTAGTAAACGTATAGCGGGAGACATACGCCCAAAACAGTTAAACCTTTAACTGCGCAAGAGGTAAATATACGCTCACGGCAATTAAGGGATTAAAACTGGCACCAAAACAGAGGCTAATTTACCAACGAAACAACCTGGTCAACATGCAATGTTATAAACGATCCCGGCAATAATGATAGTATCTCTCCAAGAAAGTGTGTATTGTCTCTCATTATTTTTTCACACATGAGTGTTATTGAAGAATTAAAGGACATTAAAGGACCAAAGAATCTTGCAAATCTTTGCTCAACTCAATTTACTTGTTTATAAATAATCTTGCGGTATATTTGTTAATCAGAATTTAAAATTTAACAAATGCAAAGCTCTAAATGCAATTTAAAACATTATTTTTTAATATTTGGTTTTTAACAATCTCAACAGTAAACAATAACAATTATTAACAAAAACAAGGAGTAATTTCTTTAATAACTAAAAAGAAATATTTTAAATTCTCTTAAAATTAAAAAAAAATAAGAAAAAAATGGAGTTAACTGCATTGGTTTCTGGGAAACTTACTATTATGAAAGATAATTCATTGCAGATTTTGTAAGGCATGTATCTTTATTAAATGGTTTTTTTTTGTAATTATTTCTTCCACACATAAACTTAAAAGACGCCCATATAGGGTAAGTTAACTTATGAATAACACACTTTGCATGCACAATATGACCCGGAAAATTATACATATGTTGCATACTGTTAAAGGATAAAAAATTCAATATTGTTCTAGGTCAAAATTGTATTGCTAAAATTCTTAATTTAACCGATGATACGCTCAGTGAATTGCAGTATTAGTTCTTGAACGGTGTCTTTCTGACATGGCTGTGAATATTTACACTTGAAAAATGATTTTTTAAAACATTAACATATTTACAATACATTCTATATTTGGTATCAAACCTTATTAACGTGCGAAATACTAGGTCTTAGGTAATAAAAATACCACATATAAGGTGTTAAATTTATCAGTTTTTACTAAAATGAAAATGAAAATATTTGATCTTATAAATTAATGTGCATAAAAAGCACATTAATTTATACGTTAAATGCAACTTTTATTTCAATTTTCCTGTTTAAAAATGTGTGATCTGTATTTAGATTTCATTCGGACTGTTTAAAAAATAATGAAACGAATATTTAGTAACCATACATTTCAAATGCAAAGAAAGGCACTTCACGGTATTTTTTTTTTAACTTTAACGCACAATTTCACTGTAAATTTCAAGAAAAAGATATAAAAATTACACTATGTTGACATTAATGCTATTAATTCTCTTTATCTAAATTAAGACTGATTGCCGTATTTGCATGTGAAATGAAAAAAAGGAGTAAATTCGCTTGAATACCAATTACCTTTAAAGAGATGAAAAAAGATCATATTTAAACTTAATCAGTGTGCCGCATATTAAAAGTCAAACAATTACAAGACAGGATTCAATTCAAATAAAGCATTTTATTTCAGACACCCCAACAAATGAAGAAATCGATTTTTTTAAAGTTAATGTCGAGTTAAGCAGGAATCCGAATTTGATGAATGACAAATATTGTAATTACTTTAGCTTCCGAGGTAGGTAATTACAATATTTGTAGAAAATTTAAATAGAACAAAAACTAATTTCCTTTGAAGGTAAAAATTTTTTTTGAAAATGCGTATAATGTGAATTAAACGAGATTTTAGGAGCATTTGTTCCTCTGCCTCATTAATTTACGTTTGTTTTATTCGAACGAGTCGAGAGGAGAAAGGAAAATTCTATTCTGATGCCGACTCTTTAACATAACTTATGATTTTTTTTTATTTTCAAGATTAATAAGCTACTGCATATGCGCCTTATATCTACTTGAGAAAACTTAGAAGTTACACCCTACAGTATAAGGGAAGAAATATGCAGCTTCTTAGCAAAAACAATTGGAAGTAGTGGATTAAATATAATAAATGGATTATGGAATGAATGTTGAGATATTAGAAAAATGTACCATTCTTTGAAAAATGAAGAACAAAGTCATTATTGAGAATAATTTATGTAAGAATACATTCTTAAAGGAAGTGTTAAACTGGTCGGAAAAATAGAAATGGGTTTATTAAAATGGTATATTTCTTTTGCTTAAATCCTACAATATATTGACTTCTTATTAAATAGCAATCATTCTTGTATGAGTAAAATTTAAGTGACATGGTACTTTACAAGTAGTTTAATATTTTTTCGAAATAAATTTCGTGAGTGATATCACATCATCATAGACGATACATGATTATGTAACGCTTTTGAAACGAACTGCCTCACACAAACGTCTCTGTCATTGTCCACAACAATTATATGATCACGATAAAAAAAATGCAAGGTTTGTAAATTTTTCTTTTTTCATATAATGTAATGTAAAGGAGATAGACGCTGTAATCGCAAAAGCATTAAGTATCAGATTTGAACAGAAAAACTCGTTTTGGCCATGCCTGAATCAATTTTGACAAGTTCACTGTTACGTTTGAATGTACGCACACGAACATTTTAGTTTTGAAACTTTAAATATTCATTTTGACTAAATTTGGGGGGATGTGCATATGTGTATATACTTATGTATATATCACGCATAATTCAAAGACGGTTAGATGCAGGAGGTTGAAATTTTTTGTTTACGACCGACATAGCATTTTGGTGTATACTTTTTTTTTTTACCGTAATCTATTTCAATACAACGTTTATTAACTTTTCTGGGTATAACTAAAACTGTATAAAACCCTGATTAGACCTTTAATATTGTATGCCTGAGTGCTTGACACTCAATAACTGAGAGGTGGAAAAGTTATTGAGGTTTGAGAGGAAAATACTAAGAAAATTCTATGGAGCCGTCTATGAAAATAATAGTTGGTGGTTACGTTATAATCTTAAAATTTATAACAAATTTAAAAAGCATGACATTATTAAGACCATTAAGGTTTATCGCATTAGATGGCTTGGACATCTATTTAAATTGGACGATACCAACCTGTACCAATGAGTTACACTACTGGACAACGCCAGCGCGGGAGACTCACCGAAGGGCGAAAGTGATGTCAGTGACCCTCCTCCCCTTCGACCCCATTGGACAAGAGGGGTTGCTAACGCGTCCAATATTACGTACCAATAACTTATACCAGGCCTGTTGAGATAACACAAAGAATAAGACACCAAATACTAACGAGCGAAGACTTTTTATTTACAGTACTATTTTTGATGAAGAACAATCTGATGAAGCAAATAAAACAATTTAAGTATCAATATGGAGTCTCCATATACTGATGAAAATGGTAGAGCAACTCCCTGCCTCTGATTATGCTATTAGTTCATTCCGTTGGCCTGCCTTTTCTCTGCTGAAGCCTTCAAATCTTCCGAACAAATCCGATGACTACTGTTGCCAGGGCCAAACACGACAGACCCGCGTTAGCAACCAATCTAGTCCAATGGGGTCTAAGGGGGGGGAGGGGTCACTAACATCTCTTTCGTCCTTCGGTTAGTCTCCCACGTTGGCGTTCTCCAGTAGTGTAACTCATTGTTACACAACCCAGTTAAAAAACTAACCTTTAGCTAGGCCTGTAGGCGTTAGAAAAAGAGTTTGACGTCCAACTAGATGACTTAAGAGAAAGACTTTATGATTTTGGGGTGTGCGAAAGGGGTAGATGTGGTGTCTATTAGGCAGCAATGGCGAAAACTGATTACGGCGGTCTTGTCCTGTTATTGGCTGTAGTGCGGAAGACGAAGAAGGGTATATCTCCAAAAACGATTAGCCCTTAAAATGTATAATTATTTAAAATTTAGAATAGTTGTAACATCTTGTGCTGCTTCCGCCTTCACGTCTATACGTACTTTTGAACAGACGAAACGAATTCAAAAATGGACTAAATAGATATTTAAAGATTAAAAATAAAAGTTTTCTTGTACGACGTACTATCGTAACAATGAAACTTGTCGAAATTGATTCAGATATATTCAAAATGAAAATTTCCTTTAAAATTTTCTGTGAATAGGATATTTCCTTTACTCTGTGTAAATAAGTAAAAATGTATATAATTTAACAAATGCATGAGGAAGTCATATGGTGTTCACATCAGTGTTTTTAGAAAGGTCCTTGAAAAACAATACTTTTTTAATTGACAATTATTTGGAAAGATACTCAAATATAAATAATTCTAGACTTGTAAAGAACCTGCATCTTTATATTTTCGTTACTGAGACTTTTGAATTCACTTGCTCTGTGTTTTTCAAGATTAATAGCTGCAAGTATTTTTAATATATTTTCATTTTGTTAAATAATAATTTGTTTTAAAATCTAAAATCTTCCACAGTTACGCTTCATGAGTGAATGGTTAAATCTTCTGTCATTATAGTTTAAAATTAACTTCAAAGAAATAAGTTATTGTTTCTTAAATTCTCTGAATTTTTATGTTTTGAAAACCTCCCTCTGGAAATTGTTCTGTAAAATCGGTGTGTTTCAAGGAAAAAATCATGACAGTTTCTCGTACTTTCTTCACCTACTATAGCGTTACTCTATTGCGTAATTACTTAGTCAACTTATGATTATCTATAATCTGACATCTTCTAAAAGGAACTTTTACCTGAATCTGCGAGTTTGAAGACAATTTAGCTATATGTAAAATACATAGTATTTTAATCTGCGATTGCCAGTAACTAAGTTATTGATATTTAATTACCATATGAGTATATAATAAATAATTAATGAAAATCTTTAATTTGAAAGATTAAAAAATGCTTGTTTAGATTAAACAACAGCGAAAATATTTATCTGTGATCAGCTGTATTCAACCATTGTGTAAGAGAACAAATATATATATTTACAAATAATATTTCTTATCAGCTCAAATTAGCTACGTTTTTTTAAGTTATCGAGTTTACACTGACATTCATATTAACAGCACTACTCTAATTAAAATTAGCAAATTGAAATTTTATTTACCAGAAATTTCTACAGAGGTCTTTTAGTATTTTGCAGATTAAAAAGAATTGGAATCTAAAGCTGAGATAAGATACGTTTTTGATAAATACGAAAGATGAAATCAAGAATATAATATTTTAAAAATTTCTTTTAAAGAGGAAAGGTTTGGTAATATTTTATAACAGACATAAAGCTAAAAAATTTTCTTAGTGTGTGGTAATTCTTATGGTGTGAATTAAGAATTATTTAATGTTTTTAAATATAAGGGCTAATTTTATAAATATGTATCCATATATCTACTAATATGTGTGTATGTACCATGTATATGAAATTTAAGTCTTTTTTACATATCCAGTGAAAACACTACTTAAAATTCTCAATAGAAACGTGAGTGCCTTCAGTTTTAGAAGAGATGTTGAAGAAATCTTTAACACCAAAACAATCCGAGAGGTATCTAATAAGATACATTTTATTTTCATGAGCATATAGTAATAGAAAGGAGGGATGATTGGAGATGAAACTGTTACGTTATGTTCGTTAGAGTAAAGAATTTGATAACTAGGACAAAAAGAGAATTTAAACTATTTCTCAATATAAAGCTGAATTTGTAGAAATGTAAAAGACTTTGTTTGTAGAGAACTGTCCAAGGTATAGACGTGTTAAGGTTATAAAAAATAAGGAGATTGAGAGAGCTAATCTTCTAAAGAACAAGGGAAAACAAACAATTGGGATTAGCCCTATGGGATGAGCATACCCCTGAGACGATGAAAGCATTTCAAGCTGTCATAATAAAAGCTCTTTATATCTCCGCCGTCAAGTTTTTTATGTTGGCTTATCGTGTAAATAAAGTAACAAGGTAATAATTAATGTTGATTAAAATCACATAAATCTTCTATGATTTTTAATTCACTAGTTTGTTTATTGCACGACAATCACTGAAAAGTATATTTTTGTGAATTATTATGTATAAGATGTAATGAATGGAACTTATTCTTAAGTGATACACGAAACATTTTATCAGTTAATGCAAAAGAGAAACTTTGCAAGCAAGACAGTATAAATTTCAGTATCCATTTAAAAGAAATTTTAATTGATAGAGATAAAATAAGTTACACCATTGAAGTGAATCATGCAATTTAATTCACTGATGCATTGTTGTGCTATTATTATCAAATATTGGTTTTATTGCCTTCAGAATGACTGTAAGAGAAAAATCCTGGACTTTTCTTTCTACTGTAATAAACAAGAATCATTTCCAAAAATAACTTCTAAAATTGGTTGGTTACTCTGCCGTAAGACAAATTTCCTCAATGGAGCAATAATACGAAGCCAGTATAATAAAATTACAGTTATATCCTACTGATTAGGATTCCGGAACTCTTAACTTTGTTGTTATAAGAAGATATTTTCAGCGTTTTATTTTATTTTGTAGTATAATTCTTGAGTAACTTTAATGTGCCAATTCATATGAATATGTGCAGGAAAATGATATCTTAATGAAATGAAATAGTGCCGGGAGAGGAAAATGCAATTAACTGAATTCATTTTGCAATTAAACAAATCCTACATCCCTGCTTAGATGAAATAGTTTTATTCATTGCTCACATTAAGATTATTTGGCAGTTACAGCTAATTCATTCCATGAAAATAGAGTAATAAATTAAATTGTAGTACGGAAAATAAAAAATGAAGATTTCTTGAATAATTATTTATTTTTATGTTTTAGTATGCCCATTAAATTTTGTACATTTTGCAGTAAGTCTTTACATCTACATTGATGATAAAATTAAATTAAACTACGTCATTATAAAATATTTAATTTAGATCTGGAAAGTATAAAAAACTAGAAATTTACCGAGATAATGATAAAAAATAAAAGCAAATATAATGAAAAGTTATTTTAAATTTTCAGCTGTAGTAGTGTTTAGTTTTCTTTATGGTTGGCAAATTCATAGTTTTTTGCAATCAGTTATACACCCCTTTTTTCCCTGCTTTCTTACTTTGAATACTTGGCCTGACGTTAGAAACAAAAATAATTTCTAATGAATGCCATTAGATCTATTTATATTCATTTTGTTACTTATATCCCTTATTTCCTTCAGAATATATCTATTAGATGTTTTGCTATGCTTCGCTACTTTAATCCTTTAAGTATTTTGTAACATTTACCTTTTATTGTTTTGCATATGTCTTTAAAATTGAAATATTAACATAGATATTTACTTGATTAAAGCACCTCCAACTTCCATACATTGAAAGAAAGATATTTCAATAGACTGACAATGATGAATAAACACCATGGGCATATTCAAGGTAACATCGAAAATGTCTTACACCCGCCAAAGTCGGTCTTTTACAATATATCAAAAGTATTATTAAATGGTGGAGATTTCCAAGTGTTTTTATATCCACTGTCATTTAATCCATCAAAATTCCAAATTTGAGAAACCCCCTCTTACTATATACTTGTAAAGTAAAACTAGTACTTATTTAAAAATTAAGCTTCCTAGTCCCTCTAGATCTTAAGATAGTCTCGATGTTAAGATCTTAAGTGATCAGTGAGTCAGTAAGTATATTTGGATATTATATATATACATATATATGCAAACTAAATTTTCATTTTATCTAATAAAAGAAGATCTTTTGAATTACCGTTATCATTATTTTATAAACCAATTATCGTTTGTTTATAAATGCCATAACTGGTAAAAGTTTAAAGATATTTTAAGAATTTCAAGAATTAAGTTTATATAAATTTTTATAACGTAATAATTAATTAGATGCCCTTTTTATCGTTAAGTCTGTCAGATGTTTTTAAAACAACCATCCTTTTTTACGTTATCAATTATTCAAATACAGATAATGTTCGTACATTTTTATAACGATTTTAAAGATAAAAAAATATAAGCTAAAACATGATTTTTTCT
This sequence comes from Pardosa pseudoannulata, assembly GCA_032207245.1. Taxonomy (NCBI): domain Eukaryota; kingdom Metazoa; phylum Arthropoda; class Arachnida; order Araneae; family Lycosidae; genus Pardosa; species Pardosa pseudoannulata. The sequence continues at coordinate 199,510,805 of CM063505.1, forward strand.
GTCTAATATCTTCAATCTGTTATCAGAGTTGTTGATGAAATATCTTGAATTTCAAGAAAACAGCTTTTCTCTAATAAAATATAAATAAATTTTGTTCTACTCTTTCAACTAATCTTCCAAAGTTCATCCAATATCTTGGAATGTCCCTTATAAGGACTTGTTTTAAAACTTAAAATAAATAGTATTCCTGCACTTTTCAAAATGAAATATGCGAACGCATATTGGGATGCTGCTGATATATTCAAGGTTTTCGTATCGAAGATAAAGTGACTTCATATTTAACCTAAACTTCTCCAAAAAAGAAAAATTATAAAAAATTCTTCCTAATATAATCACTAGTCATATTAAAGACAAATAAGCATTGAATTTGCAAAATTTTTCCTTCTGTTTTTTAATTCACAAAGCCAAAAGAGGAGCTGAAAAGATTCAAGAAATATTTTTAGCCCGAAAAGGGTGCTGGACAGAGGGAAACTGAGGACCATTGCAATGGTCATCCATAGGAGACATTTCGAGAGACTTTTGTGAGATGCAAGTTATTAAATTCCCATTTCAAGTAAATTTTCGGTTTTTTCAACTAATCAGAAGTAGTTTTTAATAAGGTAAAATATAAAATAAAGTAAATAGGAAGCAATAATAAAATTATTATTTTTGAACTTTTTTAAAAAAATCTAACACATATACAATTTTTCGTTAATATCTTAAGATAATAAAGGTAGGGACATCTTAACATCTTAATCATGATATTCATATGGTATATTTTGAGTAAATTAATGGAATATCTTGTTTGAAAATAAGATTAAAAGCATATTTTTAAATAAATAGTAACTGGAGTTGTGATATTTTGCTACTTTGTTTATTTTAAGTTGTAATAAAATCTATTAATAACTGCAGAATCTTAAAACTTTTCTTGCTTTTTCGAAAACAACATTAAAATAATTTATCTTTTTCACATACGCTGTCTACACCGCATATTTTGCCTTTGGGAATCATGTTTAATCATTAAAAAAAACACTAATTACAATTTCTATAGACATATTTGTATATTTTTGAGTAATTATTTGGTGACTCGATTTTCTTTTAATCTTAGTATAGAATATAATAAATATGCATACCTTTTCTAAGCCTGCATTTTTTACGCATTTCAAAGTCTAATGTAAACATGTCACTCTTTTTATTAAACATGACACTTATTTTGCGCTAGGAAGATTTAAACCAAATTATTCGCATTTTAATTTAATAATAAAAGACATAAAAGATTTCGTAAATCAGAGGAATAGTTTTCGATCCATTTTCTATTCTCTAAGACATTTTAAATCAAAAAATAATTTTAATGCTGAATGCGATACTTAAACCCTATTCCGAATTGATGCCAGTTAGGTTATATTCATTTATATTTTATTTATGTAGAAAGTAGTAATCGCTACAAAAACTGTCTTATACACTTCAAATATGATGATAATTGGCTTTTTTTCTTTTTTTTTAATAAAGTAATTTCAAACAGCAGCATTGATGTTAAAAACATAAATTTATTTAAAATTCTGAAACTGATATGTAACTTATAATGAAAGGGGCAACTTGATCCTATTAAACGTAATATTTGAAACGACATACAAATAGCTTTAAGAAATAAATAATTAATTCCAAGAAATATTATTTTTGAAATTTATAATATTGCTTCTTCAATTTGGAAACTTTTTCAGATGACACAATCCACAAAATTGCTTTTCAATTATTAAAAAAAGTAATTTTCAATCTATGAGTTAAACCGAATCACTCAGAATTTGTAATTTTAAAGGATGTCTTATTCAAGAAAGTCAATAAGCGGATGTTAACTTGATTGAAAATACAAAGTAGCTTTCACAAGTACTTTGTTACATTAGGAAAAACATTTACTTGATAAATTATCTTGGATTTTTTCGTGCATTGAATTATGTTTGGGTAAAAATATATTTCTCTTGTTATTTTTATATAAAATCTTATGCATGGATTCTCCACAAAAAAGACTTAAATCACTTTTTTTAGTCTAAATTCAAGAATAGACTTGACTAGTTGATTGTGAAAATTATTTTTTATCGTTGTTATAAGTTTTGATGCGAACTTAACACAATGTGTGCGGGTACATTTCGCAGCGGAATTGTACTGGGACTGGGCGTTTTGCGCGTAAATTTAGTTATTTAGTTAAATCTCAATAGATCGAAAAATATTTAATTTTTTAACCAATTTTTCGTATTTTATATTGAAATATATAAATAAATATATAAATAGGAATATATAAATAACAACCATAAGAGTTTTGTAAACAAAAAATGTATTTTTTAGTGGATAAATTTAAAATAATGTCGTAAATATGAAAAATTAAATAGAAATAGTAGTATATAGTTTTAAATTTTTTCCCTGTTCTGTGGTTCCGCATCGACTGATTAAAAAATAGTTTTTATTTGTCTAACTTTTTTTCCAGAATCTATGTAGTAGACAAGAACATTCGGTTTCGTTTTCCTGTATATACGGTTATTTTTATACCCACAAACAAACAATGTTGTTACACTAACCCGTACTAGCACGTAACCCACTCTCAAGTATCAATAGTCAGAATATCGTAAGAAAACGTACTAGTATGTATCCCGCTCTCAAGTATCAATCGTCAGAAAACGTTCTAGTACGTGACCCACGCTCAAGTATGAATCTTCAGAAAAAGTACTAGTGTATATCCCGCATACAATGTGTTAAGTATGAGCTATGACTCAAATAGGAGATAACGTGAGAAGAAAGCAGTGTGGAGTGGAATTCTATAATACACAATAAATGCAGATACAATTCTATAATTCATAATAAATACAAGTGAATAATTTCTATGGTTCTCATTCAGGGCTCAAAATAACGAGGTTTTAGACAAAATGGCGTAAGTTCGAAGTGTATTAAAGACCAGAACTCAGGAACTACGAACACTTGTGACTAGACTGGAAACTTGCGATTTTAACCAGTTTCGAGTGTTTTTAACTCAAATTACTTATGCAATCGAAAAAAAATTAAATGTAGGGAGTTGCACCAAAATACTTACTATTGGATGAAAATTAAAAATAAAGAAGGACAAAAAATTATTGATGTTCTGAAAAAAAATGGGATACACAAACTTTTCTTGTAAATTAAGAGAAAGAATAAATAAGTACTCGATGACATGTATTAGATATAAGTAGACTTGAGAAAATCCCAAGAGGACTGTTGACGTCTTCGTTCTCCAAGATTATCATTTGCACAGTAACACAGATTAGGTTTCTTGCCGATACATGATCGAACCCTTTTTACATATCATTCTCATTTGGCACGCACTGAGGACGTTTTTTACTTTTAATTATAAGAAATTTGTAATATATGCAAATGAAACGTTCAAATGTTTTACTAAGTGAAATTAACTAAGTTGCTTAAAATTTTGTAAGTAGGATTACTATGAACTAGACTGCTTTAATCCTTCACAAGAATAAATATGAAAAACTTCTCATAGAGGTATAGGAAGCACTTGGTTAGGAAGACATGATATTAATGGTTATAATTTACGTTTTAACTTTGCAATTGTAGCACGCGTTGTAATACATTTTGCTCAAAATAGCGTAAAATAAGATAATTCCGTCCGAGATAGATTTAGACGTTACACAGATATCGAAATAATGTATGTATATATATATAATATACATATATTATATATACATACACGAAATAATGTGTGTGTATGTGTAATATATATATACATAAACATATATATGTGTACATGTATATCTATATCTGTATATATAAGTATAAATAAAAATATACATGTACACCAAATATATATGAATGTAATAGGAAAAATTGTGTATTTTTAAATATTTAATTTCTTTCCTATAGATTCATAAAACATCAGGGATAGGATTGTTCCTGTTATAACCTAGGATTGAATTTATTCGTAAACTAAATTTATTTTATGAAAAGCTACTTATACAATACAGAAAATAGTTTTGATTAGCTGAATTTCATAAAGCATACAGCATGTCTCTCTTTGTGTTAATGCATATGTTCAACTAATATATATGTAACATAAGCCTTGGTTGGTGTAAGATATTTATGTATGAGTGTCTAAAGGAACATGATTATTAGTTCATTTCATTTCATTTCATTCTCTCTCCGAGTACGAATCTTATTCTTCGGATTAATCAGGTTGTTCCATTTATTAAGTCATTTGTAAACAGACGCCGAACAAATTGGCTAAATCAGAATCAACCCGCTATTACTTGCCCATCAGGAGATCTGGTGGTTGCCCCGACAGTAATCCCATTCCGAAACAGAACGGGCTTCTTCTCATTCCGTAAATGCACGCGGCGAAAAATGCCCGGGTGGTTAATTGCACGCTGTGACTTTATTAGGAAGCCCTAGTTCCAGTGTACCCCCGACCTCCACCTTGAGAGTCATTTATTTGAAGCTGTGAAGGCGGCCAGGATTAGTCTCCTTTTCAGTTTTCATCCGTACATTTGTTTATCTGTAATCGAATGAGTTTAATTAAATTCGTATGCCGTTCTTTCGTTCCGAAAAATGTTGTTTTCAGATACGGTAATTTGAAATTAAAATATTCTCCTCTCGCACAGTCATGAAAGAATGAATGCATATCAATAGCGACTTTATTTTCGTAGTGTTGAAATTCAGTAAACAATCTGGGTTTCCGAGAAATCCCGTCAATTATCATTTAAGAAGTAACTGTTACGTAAATGTTACAAAATGTACAAAATTAGATACATTTAATCAGTTTTTTGGTCGACATTTACTTTATTTGTTATACGGTTGTTTAAAAAATAATTACATTGTATAGTTATGTGTGTAAGTCATTAATTTTTAAATTAATTCATGGGTATAAACAAGCCTGTCCAACCCAAAAGGATTTGTGGATATCTGCGTCCGGTCAACCATATATTTATGTAATATATCAAAATTATTACACTTAAATATCTCTTTAAGATTTTAATTTACTCTTTCTTATTCTTCCATATCTATTTTCCCAGCCACAATATATCAGAATTAAAAGGAGTGTCTGGGACTTGAATTCTTCCAATCCATTTCCCAAAGCTAACTCTAAAATAAATGCTAATTTTCTGTTCATTCGCCCCTTTTTCCACCAACCCAGGCGAATGGTTCACTTTTTTCAATGATCTAAGTTTATTTCTAACTATTAAATTCGCTGACTAAAGTGCCAATTTCTTGAGAATATTCCCCCCGTCTCTCGCTGTTGGACAAACATTTGTAATCTCAAGTATCTTTCGTGATCTCTCTGTACCCTGTTCTTGACGAAGAATTTCAGTCATATCTTAATGTCTTTTCTTAGATCTAAAAAAAAAGTTAGTTACACGTTGGACTTGCTGCTGCTTTTTTATGGGATGGCTCGATTGCTTCTTCAACCTGAATATTAACTAGGCTTCTCATTGCCTACTAATACCGGGCAGGTAAAAATAATAGGGGCTTAATTTTAACTTTATGTGACAGTTGGATTTAATTTCGCCATGATTTAATACACACCCTATTTGGATGGAAAAACTACCTCAAACTAGAAAACACAGTTACTTTCATTTCTGACAAGTGAAATCAATGAATTTGACAATATTTTTGTATAGTTCTCGTGATATCATAGTGTTTCACTCTAATTTTAACTATGTTGTGGCCGCTTTTTATCGATCATCTTGGCATTTCTAGCAGTTAGAAAATGCAATGCAAGGATAACTTTCAATGAAACTTACCGCGGGTCTCCCTTTAAAATGGCAAATTTTACGACACTTCCGTGGTAGCAAACCTGTTGATATAAGTTAAATTCTGACGGTGCGTTGCAGGATTCAAAGTTTACCAAATCTTTTCTCTTTGGCAAAAGTACGTTTTGGTGCAAGTCATATTTTTGCAAGGTGTTATATAGTGACTGTCGTCATTTAATTAGGTTTTTTTATGATAATCTCTCCCTACCAATTTTTTATATACAGCCTTCCGCCATTTAGAGTTTCTTTAATATAATATACAGTTACAAAGACTTATTTAAAAGTGAAAACTATGAGAGATGATAAGTCTCCAAAATAATAAAGTTTTAAGAATTCGTTAAATTGTTGCTCTTTCTATAGGAAACAACATCACCGTAATTTTAATTTTAAATTTTTATAATGGAGGGAATGAAAGATTTAGGAACCAAAATATAATCAAAATTGCCGTATACTAATTTTAATATGCTATTGAAATTAAATTAAAATTTAGAAGTAATTTGTTCACTTGTCTGAAGCCTCAAAAATCCTATAGGTACTAAACATTATTAGCTTGCTAACCTCTAAATATAAAAAATATAACTTGTATCGATTAGATTGCACGAGTGGAGGCCATATGTGCATTTCTTTCACCATATGAAGGGTACTATGAACAGAATCTATTTGTGAAAGTTTATTTCGAGCTCCTGCAAATGTCCATAGCAGCATGGTTCCAAATATCCAGCCTCTATTACTGAAAGACGTGTTTTATTTATTTATTTGGCTATCTTCCAGCTTTATCATACAGGATTTCAATGTTAGAAATCAGCTTTTCAAAAAAAAAAAAAAAAAAATGTTCCTCGCTTCACATAAGAAGCAGGAGAAATCAGCCAGTTGGGTTTTCTTCAAAATAATTTTATCATAGAAAATTCGGTGATGATAATACCACCAGTAAATTCATTTTTCTCTGAGAAAACTCGTACCAATGATAAAATTCAAATATAGTACTTTTAATTAATATTGTTAAACATTCTTCCTTTTCTAAACTATCTTCTAGCTAATTCCACAATACATTAACAGAAAATAAGAATTTAATGTAATCTATTTCTAAAATCCCTAAACTGACTGCTAATATACAAAAATTTTCTATAGTATGTTGTTTCTTCACGTTACCAGGCAAGAACAGTTTTCCTGGTATCGTATTATAATATACATATATAATCATATTTATAAATTTTAAGATCGTAGCATATCATGTTAACATATAAATATAAAATTTTATTTACGAATTTTAAGTATTTATGAGTTTTAGATTTCTATTTTACTCTGCTCGACTTATATAATCTTCTGTTTTAATTATTGAATAAAAATATAAGTTATCTACTCAACTGCGAAGAAGTGAATGGTATTTGTTTTTGTATTTCATTTCTTTATATTTTATTTAAAAACAGACATTGAAACTATACAAAATTTTAAAACTCAACATCGCTTAATTTGGCATCATTTTTGTTATTATTTCAAAACGCTTCCAAAGTATCGTCCACTAAACAAAGTTTCGAATTTGTTATTCAACCATCGGTCTTATGTTCATATTTATAGTCAAACTATTGTACAGCATACTCGAATTAAGATATCAGATTAAGAAATGAAAACTGAAAATAGATTATTATTATACTGTATTTATTTTCTAGATATTCATACGTTGAATGGTAACAGTATGCTCATACGTTGAATAATCCCAATATAAATCTTAACCTTTATATATCAATATCAATCTTTCCTATGCCAATCTTACATTTATAAGTAATATGTTAAAGTTAAATGGATAATATAACTTCAATATTAATACTAGAACAGCGGGAATTTTGATAAACTTAAAACTGATGGGGTGAGTCAAACATACGAAAAATACGAATTATTCGTATAATACAAATTCAAGTACACTGTATTTTTACGCTGTTATATTTATTCATTTTTAGACATTCAATTATGTTAATAATTGATAAAAAATAAGATATTACAATATCGAACAGTATATGTAACTAGAAAATATATAGATGACTTTATGGAACTATTTAGTTTACTAATCAAAATTTCTTACACAGTTCAGTAACAGATAGGACAAATTCATTATATATATATATATATATATATATATATATATATATATATATATTATATATATATATATATATATATATATATATATATATATATATCAAAATTATTTCACTTTAATACCTCTTTTTAAATCTTCTCTATTCCATTCCAATTCCTTAAAATCTATTTTCCCAGCTACAAAATGTCTTAATCAAAGGAGTGTCCTCAACTTAAAATTATTTTAACCCATTTCCCACAGCTCTCTGTGCAATAGATGTAAATTTTCAACACATGGCTCAGTTTTCCCTCTGATTTAACAGTTAAATTTGCTGATTAAATTTCTTGTTCCTTGGGAAAATTATATCTGTCCTGCTCTTGGGAACACCTCTGTCCCAGTAAAGTGTTTTTTGTATCTTTATCTTATCTGTCATTAAATTGCAAAGATACTTTTCTAGCAGTTCCTCAATAGAGATTTAAGTTCTGAAACCTGTGCTTAAATTCAATGTGGCCCGATTGCAACGTTATTTATTAGTCTAGTCACATAGGTTTCTCCTTGTCCAGTAGCCCGGGAAAGTAAAAACAATAGGGACTACGTTATTATTGTGACCAGAGGAAATAATTTTAGATTACACATAGATATTCTGGATATCTTCTACTTATCGATGTTTTACAGTTAGAACAGATATTTAAGGTTTTGTTTCCACGCTTGGAAGCTTAGTACTGAAACATTTTTCACATAGTCACAGATTCTTATTTCATAGATTTTTATCGGTGTAAAGTTATGAAAAGTCAAGAGAGTTAATTCAGTTTCTTTAGTAAGTTTTTGATAAAATTCGACGCAAAATAGTTTTTAGATCAAAATAACTCATCTGGCGGTCCTAGTGTTAAATGGATCCATAATTTAAATTTATTCCTTCTATAATCCAATTTGAAAACTATTATTATTTCAGTCTGCATCAAGTGCTTCAATTTGGGAAAGATTGGAAAGAAAATTTTCTCAGATGATTAAATACAACAATAATGGAATAGTGTTTTAGGAAGGCCAAAATATTATTTTCAGTTGACATTTCCCGTTGGAATAGCACGTTCCGATTAGACTTCTTGCAGCGGAGGCATCGAGGAGAATTAATTACCTCCTTTAAAGTTATTTTGAAAACATTAGAAGTTAAAGCAATACATTGACCTCAGAGTGAATACACAATATTGGAATTAGATCGGGGCTACCTAAATTTTAGAAGAATGAACAACAATTCAGTTACGCGTCGAAATTTTCCTTTACTGATGTAGTTGCTAGTGACAACTCACCTCATAATCTTGATCATAGGTCTGTAATCTTATTTTAAAGCATATATATAGTCATTTGTCTATACTCCTCAAAATCGACTCCTCCTTCGTCATCGCTGTTAAAAGGCAGGTTTTTAATAGTAGTTTTTGATGTGTTGCTGAAAAGATAATTTATTTGTCTTTACAATGTTCCTTGCCACTCTTTTCTCAATAAATGAGTAAATTTTTTTCACATTTTGTTTTGCTGTTTATTCAAATCACTCATTATAGAAAGTACTCACTAAGTGAGGTGTAATTTATTTATTCACAGTGTGATTTAAAAAGGAATGAGTGCAACATTTTACAGAAACCAATCAAAACATTCACACACATATATGTTTATATATACATATATAACTTATAAATATGAAGAACAATTCCACGAAAGTATTAACAAGTGTAAAGCAGGATTCTGAAGTAGAATAACTGGAGGTATTTTTAAGATTTAATTTTACATCTGAGGCAAAAAAAAAAAGTTTTATTTTTTGAAAAGAATCTTATTTACTCAGCAAATAAGACTCTTTAAATAAAACTCATTACTCATAAAATAACTGTTTAGCTTAATTATTGGGTATTATTTGTTATGTCTAGAATGTGTTTCACAAAATTTACTTTTGTTTAGATAAATGTGTTATATTATTTGAAATATTCAGATAGAATTTTTAAAAATTACCTGAATAAAAAATTGCAATTTTTTAGCCAATAATTACTCAATTTGTGAAGAAAACATATTAAACCAATGTGCAATGTATATGAAACAGATAATAATTCCATGTTTCAGAACGGCAGTTTTCATTATCCGAGTTATGTCAGATGATTTTTCGTATTCCAAGTAGGAATTCCAACTCGTTTACAGTTCTAGTTTTTTCGACTTCATTAATAGGAAAAATTATGGAATTGTTGATTAGTAGGAGTATTGCTCTTCCTTTTCATGCTATGCCACTGATTTTAAATTCCCAAGCTCACTTCTTCCATGGCACACTTTTGTAAAACCAACAATAAAAGTAGTAAAAAAGAACAATAACAATGTTTAAAAGTATTAAAAAACACTGTTAGCTATTATGTGTTTATGGAATATGTGATATAATAAAATGCCTTTATTTATTTGCTAATATTCGATTTTAAGATTTGATTTTACAGAATAAGGAGTATCTTCTGTTAATAAATTTTTAAGAGCTTCTAGCTTCTTTGTTAACGAGTACTGGAAATGCTGTAGTAATGACATACAAACTACAATAATGCGCTGAGAGTGCATAATTGCATTGTAACGCCATAAATCTAAAACTATTACTGAAATATTTTAATTTAGTGTTATACCTTAGCAATTTAACAATCCGCTAAAGTTGGACTTGGTGCTTAGTCAGATCAAATTTGAAATCGAAAATGTCAGATTCAGAGCTAATTGTTAAGTCGTAAGTTGTTTTGAATGACTAACTGCTATATCATGGAAATAAAATGTTATTTAATATTTAAAAATTGTTTAATGAATAAAACTATCGAGAATTGCAGTAATTAAGGGAGGCAACTTCTTTGATTACATTTTAAATTAAAGTAGTCACAGTTAAGTGGTCACACTGTATATAGACCGTTGTAAATATAAAAACGTTAATTCTGAAATATTTGATACTTTAGCACTACGAATAACTTATTTACTTTTTATAAAATATATCCAAATCGTTAAAAATATATTCGATGATCATCCTCCATTGTAATGAGCAATGAATTAAATAAATAGTTTTCAAATTTTTAACCACACACATATAATAGTAAATTTGAAATCTACCTCCAAAGTCCAAAATTATTTTGACAATTTAGTTAGAACAAAAAAAAGTGTTCTGTTTTTTACGTAAACAAAAACGTAAGCATTTTGCAAAAACAAAAGCGAATATTTAATATTATTTGTACAGAAAAAATAGCTGAAATTATTAGCAACTGTACAGGAGATAGCCTATTTGGTTGCGATAAGTAAGTGTTTTACATCATGCACATAGATAAAGAATTTAATTATATAAAAAAATAAAAGCTCGAATTCTGTTGAATTTTTCAGTTCCTCAAATATTAAATTTTATCACATATTCATGAAAATTTTTATGTATTACAAAAATATTTCCAATTAATAGAGAGGTAATAAACAATGTCCGAGTGATTAATGTATCGCTTGCTTTAAGTAAGCACAAATAATTAATGAAACGAATTTTTCAAGAAAGTTAAATACCTTCTTTTAAAATTATTTGCTATGTTTAATTTAGTGAAAAAGAGAGGCTTGAGATATTCAAGTATCGGAGAAATTTGCAAAGCAAATAAATGAAAATCATACATCACATTATCGTCTTAACGAATCAGTATTTTCAAGCAAGTAATGGTAACTCATTAAACTAATTATAAACGTTCTGTTTCCTTTTCCCCCTTTTGCACGAAAGATAAAATATTCGACAGATAACTTCCGCTACCAAAAATCGATCATTCATTGTAAATCTCAAAAGATATAAAAAAAATTATTGAATCCCACAGAGAAAACTAAAAATGCTAATTTTTGATTTTCTTATAATTAATTACCTATTATTAAAGTTTTGATATACTAAATCATGTTAGCATTCACATATGAATCAATATTTGATTGATACGAGAAAAGTTCTTATCTTTAGAATCCAGATTCAGTTTTGCATTTCTTGAAAGCGTATTTATATATGGTTTCAATTATTTAATCGATATTAATTCATTCTTTTGTACAAACAAATTTTATTGGATGCAAAAATGCTGAATGAATGATAACACAGTTTTTGCCCTCCCTACACTTGAATAGCATGGGAAGCAATTTAATGTGGTGAACAATATGCAAGACTTTAATGAAGTGCTATTAAATAATAAGCAGCAGTGTGCACATGTAATCCCAGTATCTATGCTTCCACCATTATGTAATCTGTCAAAGAGCTTAGCAATAGTTAGTGCAGATGGATTGGAAAATTGAATCAGAATGAGGGGAATATCTCTACGAAGCACAAGGGCCGATAAGAGGCATGAGAAAGGCCAGAATTTGTGTTTAATTAAATTCTGTGATAATGGATGTGTTAGAGAAGATATAGTATTAAACACGTTTTGTAAGCCAATAATGTGTGCATTATTTTTTCAAATGTTTTCTCTCTTTTACCCCGAGCTTATTTAATTAATGAAAATAGAGCATAATAAACTTTCTATGCATTTTACCATATTTAGTATGAAACAGGGAGAAAGTATTTCGGATTAAATTATTCCTCCAAGCAAAATAATCTGATGAAATAGATTTTGTATAGCTAATAGTTAGCTTTCTTTTGTATATTTTTTTAACACTGCACTCTTATAGTTAGTTTCTATGAACTGACGTTATATAAAGAAAATATTTTTTAATAAAACTTAATGAATCAAACAAATTTAAATGAATATGCATCGAAACCCAAAATTATATTTTTTTCCAACAAAGAATAGGAAAAAGTATAAATTTTTCCAATGGGAAAGGTAAATGTAGTTCTTGAAATAACTAGATCGAAATTTGATACCATATCCGATATTAGCAATTTTTGATTAAAAATTTTTTTTTGAAAATTATTCACAGTATATGCTAATATAGATAGTGTTGCTGAGAAAAAATTTAAATTCATCAGTTTCTAGTGTGGGTTCTTACATTTATCGCGAAAGAACTGCAGCATTACTAATGTATATAAGAATGCATTTATTTCTAGAAGAATTGCTGAATAAAATTAAAAGTTTTCAACAGAAACTGAAAGTTGCGAACTGAGTAATGTTAAATAGAAAAATTTTGTTACAACTTAGAATTGCTTTATACGTCATGATTGAGTTCCCAATATTAAACGCAAGTCTCTTATGTTAAAATTTAAAATTGACCTTCTCGTTACTTATATATCTTTTCGAAAATCTAACATAAAATACATTTAAATTCATTCTTTACAAATTTAATTGAAATAACACAATTGACTGATCATAAATTATTGGCTTCTAAATGCATTTTACTTTTTTAAAAGACTAATTATTAAGCTCATATATGAATTTTAAAATATAATGATCCTTAAGAAACAGTCATGCATTCTTTATACAAATCGATTACGATTGAATTAATTTTATCATCCCTTGAAAAATTAAAATTACTACAAATCTTAAATCCTATTCATACAGCATTCTTATTAAATATAACTGAATTTATTTGACTTATTAGCTTCTGATAAAAAAAAAACAGTTTAAAATAGGAATGAAAATTTTTTTCTTCGAGTGGGCCAAAAAATTAATTAAAGAATAACCGGTCAATATAATCTATTTTAAAATTTTAACGACTGTAAGAAACCTTTCTGGATCGGTTTTGCGATCGGTTTTAGTAGATATACTGATGTTGAAATATTTTCCAGAATATCACACACAAGCTCCAGTAATACATAATTTTTAATAATTTCACTACTATTCATAATGGTGCTATCTGTACGTCATGTTCCTCTACTAAATAAATATTAAAATGTATAAAGAAAAAAGCACTGAGTGGAGCTTAAAATGAGCAATATTTCAAATTCGAGATATAACTCACACTATATTCAATTATTCTAGGTAACAAACAAAAATCCTGCGATACAGGTATGTTTTACGATTTGAAAGGAAATCATATGTGTCATTAAACCAGATAAGAAAGTGATTAGCAATACACTTTTAGTTGATAATAATGTGGGTGTAGAAAATATTATATTGCAATATATAGCCAGTATTATATCGCAATTTAATGATAAATCGGTATCGGAAATTACATTTTGATCATTTTTAAGCAATTTTTAAGCTTTATTGCATTATATCATTATACAATATGCCTAAAATAAAAAAGTTTCTTTAAAATATCTTTCTTTTATAGGAACTAATTTTCTATAAAACTATAAAAATTATTCACCATTAAGTAATATGATGATACAAAAATATATAAACAAGTTGAATATTTAAACTATATTCTATGATTCTTGAATATAATTTTTATTTTGTGACGAAAACTCAAATACCTCTCGATTTTGGGCTGTAATGAAACTGTACATTTAATTAATAGGAAGTATTAAATTTTTTCTATGTCTTACTAGTCTAAATTTCATATAAACTATGCACGTGTCCGCAGTCGGTAAAACGGTTTTCTATTCCAGCTAAACAGGTGATCATTTATATCAGCTATATGCCGTTTATCCCTTGGATGAAAACGGGACTTCGAAATCACGATGCCGTTATATCGGAAAGGTATGCCAACATCGCCTGCGCAGCTACCCTCTTGCATGAAGGTTGGAAATTGGGGAGATGACGTTTATTTCTATGACGTTACTTCCGTGAAATCGGAAAGATGATTCCCCATCGGAGATTGGCAGAGAAGCTTAAATAAATTTAGCTATATCGCCGTCCATTCCACATCGTAATACATCATCGGACTGAAAATTTGGAAATCAGTGTCACGGTGTAGTTCTTCATATCGATACATCCCCAGTCCCAGTATATAATTGATTTATTATATTATATAAATATATAATATATTTTTCTTTTAATTTTGCGGTGGACAGGATAGAATCTTCAAATGAGCCAGATTATGCTTATCTTAGGTCTAGGACATCAAGCAGAAATATTACATTTATATTAATACAAAATAATTGGTATGAGATTTAATTATTTAATCCTTGTGGAGGCATTTAATTTGTGTTATTACTCTGATATTTATGTAGTAAAGATTTATTCATGAAAATATTTATGCTTTTTATGCAATTTCTGGGTATTTTGGAGCCCTTTGCGATACCTAAAATATGTGGTCAGGTTAAACATAAGTGCTTTTAAAACGAGCGGCAGATTTAAAAACACCTTTCAAGTGTTTTTAAATGTCAAATGACTTTAAACACAATTACCTCAATATATATTATTTTACACTGGACAGTGATACATAATTGAACTTATTAGAGCCTCATTCTATGCTTTATCTGTTAAAAAATAACTTGCATTTATTTTATTTATTGGTTTGTAAAGATTTTTTACTTCTTTCATACTAAATTTCTCCTCTAGAGGCATTAAGTATTATGTCTATGTGAAAAAAATTTTTGACTGTAGAATATGTTCCTTTTTTTTTATTCTGATTTCCTTTAATATCTAAATTATTATTTTTATCCCTTGAACCAGAGTATGTTTTCCTTAGTTACACAAGGTAGTTATAATTTACATCAATATTTTTAAGATAATTATAATAGGTGTTTCTAATTGGTATTCATTCATATATGCATCCAACGTATTTTTCTGTTAAAAAAAAGTACAAAATTTCAAAGTAAGTGTGTGAAAAAATATAGTTTTAATAGAAAAATCTTGCAGGGTAGGCAACAGGTAACATTTTATTAAGAACGATATCGATATTAGTTATATTTCATGAATGAATATATGTTCTTTTACTATATTACTTCATATTGTATTACGGAAGGATTAAAAAAAGTACAAAGCGATTTTTCATTTCAGTTTAGAACATGAATAACAAAGAGAAAACAAATTTTAGACTCCCTTCTTTATATTGATGTATTATGAATTCCACATATTTACTTTCAATTTACCAAACTATTTTCTTCTGACATATTTTACTATAACGTAGAAGCACGGTAAAATGCATAACTTATTTCCGGAATTTTTAAAACCTTTACAAATCTTGCTAAATTTGCTCATACCGTAACATGGAAAATGAAGAATTATCTTCCTTTAAAAATTTTTATTGAAATAAAAAGTAATATTTTTTCTTTCTATAAATATAGTGTTGTGTCCAGACTTTTACAGTATTGAAAAATATATATATATATATATATATATTTGGATTACACTACAGAACCGAAAAGAGTCTCGTGAATAACGGTTTCTTATGCAGTTTCGCGCAAGAATATTGACTTGCTCACTATAAATTATTCAACAGATTCTTCGACCTACTGCGTTTATTAGACTCACATTCTAGAAAAATATTTTATCACGTCTTTTTTACTTTTATTGGTTTAGAGTTTCTTTATGATATAATTTCAAGGAAAATCTCGGAGAATATAATACATGATATAAAAACGATTTCATTTATTTATTTGTTATTTTTTTGCTAATTTCAGTTCGCAAATGCACTTTTTAAAATTTTATATTCTGATATGCACTTTCGTTGTGTAATAAGACTTAAAATTTAGTAAAAAACATGCTTTTATGAATATAAATCAGGATCTTGTTTGAAGTCTCTCTCTGTATATATATGTAATATATCAAAATTGTTTAATTTTAATATTTCCTTAAAAAACTCCTCTCTTCCATTCTAATTCCTTAAAATCTTTTCCCCAACCTTTAAATGTCTTAATCAAAGGTGCGTCTTCGACTTAAAATTCTTTCTATCCTATACATATACATTTTCTGTCTATTCAACATGTTTCCCAGCTGTCGCTGGCAAATCGCTCTGTGTTTTTCCTGATCTTACACTTAAATTCGCTGAGTAAGTGGGAAAATTCTTTCTGTCTTCGCACTTGGGTGCACCTCTGTTCGAGCATAGTGATTTTTGTGTCTTTCCTTTGTCTGTCATTGACTCGTTAGCAGCTCTGAAATAAAGTTTTAATTAGACTTGTTGTTCTCTTCATTGTCGGCCGACTGTATTTTTATTACGGTTAGCTTTTTAGCTTTCTCCTTGCCCAGCAGTTTTATAATTATAATATTAGCATTATATATATATATATATATATATATATATATATATATATATATATATATATATATATATATATATATATATATATATATATATATAGTATATGTAAGGCAATGAAGTGTTTCAAGAGACATGATGATTTCAACAAGTGCGCAATACTGGCTTTAAATAAAAAAACATTTTCAATCGAATAAAATTGTGATTCCATTCCAAAATTTAATTAAAATCCTTCTATTTGTTAAAAAATCTATTTCATCCATTTTGCAGTATAAGATAAAAACTATCATAAACAAGATTTCGTCTTATAACTAACTATCGAGATTATAAAAGTCTGATTTAAGAGGACAGTTAAAGTAAAAGGACTGTTTAAAATTCTCTCAGTAAATCTTCAAAATATAGTTTTGGAATAGAATTAAATGCTGATCAAAAACAATTAAGTTCAAATCAAATTTAAATTTTATTAAAAACCAGCATAATGGTTATCTTTTCTAGTTTTCAAAAGTTACTTTTAAGAAAAAAAAAAAGAAAGGGGGGGTGAGTGTTTGAGAATTTGAAGAATTGTTTGACAGTTTGTGAAAAAACCTGAAAATTGGTTACAGTTATGCTGTTGTTACTTATATTTTCAATAACTGAGAACAGTAATTAAAGTTTCGAATAGATAATTACAGTAATTATAATTAGTAATAATAGATATGTATAGCAATAAGTGTAGATATGTATGTATACTAAATGCACATATTTGTTGTATATATACATGTACTATGTATTCATTGTAATTATAAACCATAATACAACTAATGTTATTGTAATTGTAGTTAGAAGATTACCTAGAACGTCACAAGAGATTACCATGTATATGAAAGAAGCATGTTCAGAAAAAAAAGTTCCTATTACTTGAATCATTAATAATAACAGGTTTCGTGGCATACTTACATAATAATAATAAATTTTTTCAAACCACTTATTTCTTACCATTTGAAAAATTTACGAATAAAAAAAATTTTCTTTCAAAAATTATCCCTCCAAGATACTAGAATAGGAAATTATCGTGTTGGAACCCATATTTTTAGAGTAAAATTATATTTTATTTTAAAGCAGTTTAAATTCCATGAACACTTCTCTCTCATACTGCAGGCTACTGTTTAAATTTTTATGTATGTATGAAGTATTATGCTAATTTTGAACGTTTACTTTTGCCTTGCGTTTAAGTTAATCGCCTGCAAGAAAGCAGAATTTACAGTCTATTTGAATGTACATATAATGTTTTAAAAATAAATACAACTACCAAATGTATGAACTTTTTTTAATACCGGAACCTATTTAACTTTTTTTCAAGCCATACTTACGTGTCTGTGTTTCAAAATGTTGCACAAAGGAGTCACGTTCTAACTTCATTTAAGTTTATTTCTGCTGGGAATTTTCAAATCGCCACATAAGAAACCCAATCAAATAACTTGATACCTTAACTTCCTTTCAAGAACTACATTCTCCAAAAATTTGCATAAATATATAAAAAGCATTTTTAAGGTAAAAAATAGGGGTTAAATAAGGTTATTTGGTTGCTAATAACTTATGAATTTTATTTGTTTTAGTAGTAAGATAATCAACGGTAAAAAGAGGCATTTAGAAAGCAAGATAAGATGGCACTAGTTTAGACATTCGACTCCCTCATGTCTAAAAATTTTTAAATTCCTAAATCTTTTACTTTTTATCTTAAATTGATTACTATTATACAGACTATTGACAAGTGCAGAGCTGCATTTCATTATGCTTAAAGCAGTTCTAAAAATTTCTTTGGATTATTTGAGAAAACTGAGTTAGCACTATTTAGAAATGTTTCCTTAATAATTAACTTAATATTAATTGGCTGTCATTTAACTATTTTTGTTAGACGTTTTGGAGTCAATCCTTATTAACGTCTTTACGATATGAGTTGATAATCCCAAGCTATTAAATTTGACTTCTTCAGAATATAGAAGTTTATAGCCTAAAAGTTACTGGACATTTTTCCTCGAAAAATTATCAAATTGGGGAATACTTTACAACACACTCTGAATCTGAGAAACAAATATAATAATATAATAGATATATAGCAACAAAATGTCACATAAATATTATATATATATATATATATATATATATATATATATATATATATATATATATATATATATATATATATATATAAATATATATATATATATATATATATATATATAATAGTATTTATGTCACGCTTCATCATAGGGACAGGACAAACTGAAGGGTCAGCTAGCATGAAGTTATATATAAAAAGCCCTTTAACACCTCGTCAACATCTGTGGAAAAATCTCTAGAAGAATCTGCCTCCGACAGACTGAATCTCCTTTTTGTTTGGAAATATCCTCAATTGTCCGCTTGGGCAATGTAGAGTTATAATTGGTCAGACCCCTTCTCTGAGGGTTTAAACTGTAGCCCTAGTGTTCAATTTAGATTAGGGGTTAAAAAGGGGAATGCAAAAGGTCACGTGAATTTTCATACTGTTGACTTCAGATTGGAAAATCCCTGAGAATTTTCCTTACACACACACACACACACACATATATATATATATATATATATATATATATATATATATATATATATGTGTGTGTGTGTGATTGTGTTTGTGTGTGCGTGTGTGTAATATCTAAAGCTAACGCAGTCTGAATTACAATTACAGTCTGAATTATTAACGCAGTCTGAAAATCTGAATGCTATTTTTGTCTTACATATCGAGCAAAACTAATTTGTAAATGAAGAAATAATATCCAGATACTTCTAGAATCAACAATATAATAATCTTGGTACCTGTGACCGATCATCACTTTTTAGTCTACTTAAGACCCCAGCGTGTAGAATTCATTCTTATGTATTTGTATGACAGTCTGTTAACATTCTATACTCTAACATGGAACGTCAAATAAAAATAGTGCAAAAGTTATATGCAATTACTGGAACATCTAAAATTTCACGGTGTTGATCAAATTAATAAAGAGTTACTCCGATTGTCTTTTATGTTTTTGATTACTTTCTGGTTGGATTAAAATATTCGGCATCTATGTTTACACACTTATAGTATATAACTCAGAAATACACACACACTCCTAGGTATCCTTGATAATACTATTTGAAAATCTGCCAAGATATCATCCTTGTACACCCATCGTAATACGTTTTTTCATTATATTCATTACTATATATCGAATAGAAATATACTGTGTATTTTATACATTGAAAATTCATATCACAGAAATTTTTATGGAAAATAATAAAAGTAAATCGTTCTAGAAATGTTAGTTTATTAAGGATTCGTTCCTGATATTATTTTGGATCACTTCCTGAACTATATTAGATTCGGCTAGTAAAGTTTTAGAAATCATGTATCTAAGTTAAGTGATATTTTAAAACAATATTAAGAATAGGGAATAATAAGAAACAATTTATTTACCTATTGCTTTCTCTATATTAGTAGAATATATCAACTGTTGTGTAAACCTTTTTTGTGTTTTATTAGAGTTATTTTTTAGAGTTAAGTATAAATGTTTTTAAATGTTATATGGATATATAGTGATAGACAATGATATATTTCACATAATAAAAGAAAAGTCTTTCAAATGCTTACACCAAATCACCGTAACCAAGAACGGGAATATAGCTCGTATGCATATAATTCGCTTATTTAACGATCTGTATTGCAATATATATTAAAACTTTCAATACAATGCTATAAAGGATTTTATCTGACATTAAGATTTCAAATCTATCTAAAATCTGTCTTTCGGAATCTAAGACAGACTGAAAAAATTGCAAATCAGTGAAATTTTAAAACAACTTACTTATTGGTAAAGTTGTATTATATTTTAATAAAATGTACAGACTTCTGTGATAGCCTTTATGTTATTGTGTGTTAATTCTTAGTAGTGCTAAATATAAATGTTGTTAAATATAGTATAAATATATGGTGATGATGATTAGTGATATATTCCGCATACCTTTCAAATACCAACTCAGAATCACAGTATTAATATAATTGGTATACATATAATTTGCTTATTCAACGATCTATATTCCAACACATAATACAGCATTAATTGTATTGACGCAATATTTATCTCTAAATCTAACACAAGCTGAAAAGAATTGAAAACTGTTATGTCATGAAGCTAAAAGAATATTTTTATGTTCTCGCCTTGGAAGTAGAGGAAAGAGCAGCCGTCAGACGACGTGAAGACGGTTTAGTCGCCTTCATATCCTTCATCGCTCACTTAACTTCCTTATCTCCCTGACAAAAGTGAAGAGGAATTTTCTTTGATAAGGAGAGACGGAGTCCGCATTAAGAGTGAAAAGAAGCCGCTATTTTAAGTTTCCCTGGATTAGCGACTAACATGCAAGACGCTGATACCGCCGGAAAAAAGGTGACATCAGGGCACCCATGAAGAATCTACAAGTGACCTTAATAAAACGGCTGTTCAATGCTTCATCACTTCAACCACTTCACAAACGTCTTGTTTAAGAGACGATCCACTTAAGAGGTCAATTCGCCGCTAAATGGAGTTTTCGCGTTTGTCAAATTCCATTAAGACAGTTATTACAACTAAAGTCAAAATTCTTCGACAAATCGGTGTCTCCATTGAAAGAAAAAGACCTAAGCTGAGTTGGTAGCTAAAAAACCTCCATTGCTCTAAAATCTCTAGAGAAAAATAGTGTATATAAAATAATGCTTTTTAACTTTTGCAGCTAAGAAGACGGTAAAATTTACAAAAATAGTGAACATCTAGTGAATAATAAATTTGTGTCGTAATTGGGGGAGGGGGCGATATTTGGAAGTTTACAAATAATGTGTTGAAAATATTTAACTCTCTAACGAATGTAAAAAAATAAATATACGTATATAAATCACTAGAAAATATTTGAAAATTAAATATTTTTTATTAAAAATAGCGGTGTAAAATTAGCATGTGCAATCAATGAATTTATTCAAAACAAGTTGATTTTTTGATTTAAATATCTGTCATAAAATGTTTGTTTTTATCACAAATCATAATTTCTTCTAGTTGTAAATAATTCAATAATTTTAATTCTGAGGCGTGGCATTTTATCACAAGAAAATTATAAAACAATTTTGTACATTGGAAATATTGACCCTTTAAAAAACTCAATATTTGGGTTTATCCAGTTAAATTCTTATCAAATATTGGGATTGTTTTTTATTTAAGGATAAATACATTGAAAATTAAATAATGGGGGATGGAAATTGAAACAGGGTCCTTTCAATAAACTTGTGCCTTAAATTGAGGTAATAAGTATGGAGGTTTTACTTTCATTTAGGTTAATGAAATTTTGTATGTATATATATATATATAAACATTTAGAGATAACTTAATACATAACATTTAAAAATTAAATAATCGATTTGTTTTTTAATTAAAATTTTAAATTACTTAGTTAATTTTTAATATAATTCTTCCGTATATTTGTTGATAGACTAAATAATTAATTTATAAGAAATATTTTCATGTATGTACCTTGATATTACATGGAATTTCAAAAATTCAATTTTATAAATTTAAATTGAAATTACTTAGTGTAAATGAAATCATAATTTAGATTTGCTAAGCAGATATATTTGGATAATATATATATATATATATATATATATATATATATATATATATATATAATCAAGAATATTTGAAAAACATTTCGTAGAAATGTATGAAAATTAAATCCAAAACAGAGCATTTTGAAAATAAACAAAGAATTTTCCAAAGTTACATTGTTTAAAAGTATTATTTGATTTTGAAAAAATTTGAGGCAATTAATTTATTTTAGCTTTAATTTATATGTACAAAATGTTTTAAAAATTTAATTCATTAAGTTAATAATTCAATAGGTATTTTAATTGTGTTTCGTAAATTTGTAAAATAACGCAAGGATAAAATGCTGTTGATTAAATAAGTACTGAACATTAAAAAATGTTTTTAATGAATCACCCAAGAAAGAGATTTTTTTCTCTTTCAATACAAAATTTAATATTTAACGGTGAGAAATGTTTTAGAAGTAATTTAAGCAATTCTCAGACATTTATGCACCACCTATTTAAATTAGATCACTGCAACATAATAATTTTTTGGGGTGAATAATTGAAGTATAATTGTGCGAAATTTGATAAATGAGGTAAAATTACTTTTCGCAAAATACACTTAAATTTCTTTGTACGATACAGAAAATTGTCTTTTTACTTTACAAAACGCTAACTTATCAACAACTTTAAATGTTTTATAAGGTATTCAAGCATCTATTTATTATGAAATAACAGTTTAATAAATATAAATAAAAATATATAACAGCTCTCTTAAAAAATAAAGAATAATTTTAATTTAACTATTATTTAACAAAATACTAATAACTCTCTCATTAATACTTACTTTCTTTATAAATACTTGGTAGGTGTCATTTACAATTATAGCAGTTATGGAGATTAATACCCAGATTTTTCATGTGTGCAAATTTCATCAAAAATAAATATGAAATAATACTGATGCGTATTAAAATGACTCATAAAATAAGGTACTTAAATTTATGTTGTTACCAAACCAGTAGCAGTGTAATATATGAAATATTCTTGAGTTGATACTGTCTTAAACAAACACAAAAGCGGGTAAATATATTTATTTGTTTCATGTTTACTTTAACTTAAATCTACCGATATGCATACAAAATAACAAAGAGAATATACTATTATCGTATTCATATGTTTCCCTAAGGATTATAACTGATTCCTTTCTGAAAATTTCTGTAAAAATAAACAACATAGAGAAATAACAATGCTGTAAGTAAATAAGAATAATTTATTTAATTTAATTCCAATAAAACAAAGCGTTACGAAGATAAAGTCACAAATCTTTTGACATCAAACATGTAAAATCAAAACTTAAAAAATCAAAACTTTTACACTGTAATTATCACATTTTCCTTTGTCACAATTGAAATTATCAGGATGAAATTCTTAATAAGGAATAAAGGAAAGATGTAGAACATGGAGTTTTCGTAAACAAGATAGTGCAA
>CM063505.1:199539750-199724750 GCA_032207245.1 Pardosa pseudoannulata
TATTAATACTGCTTATGAATGATTATCAATGCGTATGTTTAATTCGGAATTTAGAGGTACAAAATTTTATTTTTTTGGTGAACATTTTGAGAGTTTATTGAGAAATTTACTTCAAGTGTACTGATTACTTTCATTATTGCAGATTTTGCAAAAAAATATGAATTTTTTTAAATCATGAACTAGTCAGACTTAGCATATTCTTCATAACGAAACGGAACTGTTTCCATTCGAATGAATATTTAACTTTAGTAAAATCTATTTTGTTGCCGTACATCCTTATTTTAGAATTTTAAAAAACATGTTTTCCAGGTTTTTTTTTGGCTTCGTATTAGTAATGTAAAATGTTACAGGTATATTACTTTTTTTTTAAATCTCACAAACTTTTAGACCTTTTTATTAAACGTGTTATAAAATTTGCCGTATGTTTTGAAGACGCAATTTTTTCCAGTTGCAGAACTTTTAATACCTTGAAATGGGAAAATAAAAATTGTAAAATTTATATAATTTGAAATGCTTTTCGTACATAATTTGCATTCAATATGAATGAAAATAGATACCCTGTTCTGTAGCTATATAATTGAAAATATATAGTGAAAATTAAAAGCAAATGGCTAAAAGGCTGTGCACTAACAACATTTTTAATTAATACTATTGGCCGACATAATTTTTATGAAGCAGTCTTGTATATTAATCAAACGCTCTATTCTTGTAGATTTTAATGTCTTTTATGGTTTGTGTAACAAACTTATTAAGCTTATAGTAAGAGTATATTAAAGAGTTTTCAAAAATTTGTACCGAGGCACCTAAGTCCTGTAAACAAATAATTATGTTTATTGGTAATGCAAAATCTACCTGGTATTACCTGAAGTCACAATATCTTGATATAAATAATGTTTCAGTATTTTCTGAGTAACTTTTTCAATTTATAGATAAATGTAGATACTGTTATCTCTTGGTAAAAAAGTTACTAAAATTATTGAGAATATATATATATATTATTTTTTTTTACAAAAGAAACCATTTTTCAATGTTGTCACAGTTTCTTTTTTTCCTTTAATTACCTTAATTTCGTTTTGCTGCCAAAGAAAATAAGATAAAAACCTCTTCTTCTGTTAGTAGTTTTTAGGAAACATCCGAAATTTGCTGCCAAAAAAAGAAAATAATCGATATATATGAGGCTTTTTTTCCGATTTTTATCCGTTGTGTTTGGAAATACTTTTGAAGAAATAGATACAAAAGCTTTTGTAAAAGTTAATGAGGCGTGATATGATGTATTAGGAAAAGAGGTTAGTATTGCAGACATGCATTAATTAAGTCCTATGGGATTAAATAACAGAAGAACTAAAATAATTTTAGAGATGTATGGATATAATTTTAAGGTTTGGTGGCAAAATCACTTTCCAAATACTTTTTTCTACTATGACTTGGAAAAATAAGTCATTTAAAAATTTTTAAGTGCGTGATAGTAACGAAAAACCTGAATGTCATTTATATTCATGTATATAGAGTAGCAGGGTTATGGAAGAATGAACAAGTTTTTGTGTGAACATGTTCTGTAGTCTTAGGTTTTACACTATAATGTGGCATCGTCTCATGGGAGTCTTTTGTTTTCAGCCTCTCTTATCAGTGGACTCAGAGGATTGCCAAAATTCTGCCATTAATGGATTCGCTAAAGTAATGTCTCCTTTGTGACCAACTGAAATTTCTTACAGAAAGATAAAAGGGATATTTGTCATAAATTCTAAAGCAATATCGTGTATAATATATGTTGTCTGTTAGAAATATGAATCCGAAAATATGAATTTTCAAAGTGCTTTACAGATATAGATTCTTATTTCTTTTTCTGAAAACCAAACACATGAAATTCCCTTCTCGAAATATTCGAAATTATAACATTTTATTTCAAATAAATATCTCAGATAAGAATCGATTAATTGTTTGCTTCAAAGCCTGCGATTCAAAATTCTGTGTTTGGTTTTGGAAAGACTGTGTTTGGTTAAACTGGTTTTACTGTTTAGAATCAATTGAATAGCTAAAAGAGTCTTTTATTTTAATGCAGTTCAAGAAATTCCAGTTATTTTGAATGTGACAGAAAATTTTTATTGCTGGAAACTCTCACAAATAATTGCAAGATGAATAAAGAAAATACAAAATCATAGGAAAGAATCTATTGAAGAGCATTTTTGTGAATCTCGATTTACTACAAACATAGCTTATATCTTAATAGTGATTTTAATCTGAAAATATTTAATTTCGAAAATGTGAATGTGAGAAAATTTAATTTAGGTTTTGTATACATACATACATGCATACATACATAAACATATACCGGGTGATCCATTTTTAAAGTTTGTTCTGACTTATGGATCATCGGGTATATATATATATATATATATATATATATATATATACCCGATGATCCATAAGACCACTCTTTAGTGTATGTGTATATATATATATATATATATATATATATATATATATATATATATATATATAAACACAAACACTAAAGAGCTAAAAACTGGTATAGGCATTCGTATGTAAATAGAGGTAAGGAACCAATCAAAATACGGTGCTGCCGTCAGCAACACCTCTTTAAGACAAAAAATGTCTGTAGCAGTTGTTATATCTGCTACTAATGCTACAATGACAGGTTATCAAGCGTGAGTGAATTTGAACGTGTTATAGTCTTCGCACGAAAGATTGGAAATGGCATCTCCAAGGTAGCGAGGAAATTTGGATTATTGAGTATGACAATTTCACAAGTGAATATCTGGAATTCGGTAAAATATCAAATCTCCGATATGGCTGACGCCGAAAAAAGATCGTGAAAGAACGGGACTAAGGACTACTGGGGAGAATTGTTAAACGTGCCAGAAATGCAACCCTTCCCCAAATTGCTGGAGATATCAGTGCTGGGTCATCAACAAGTGTGATTATGCGAACCATTCAACGAAAAATCATGAATATGGGCTTCTGAAGTTGATGACCCTCTCGTGTACACTTGATGATTGCACTATAGAAAGATTAAAACTTTGCCTGGGCCCGTCAACACAGGCATTGGACTGTTTATGACTGGAAACAAGTTGCCTGGTCTGTCGAGCCTCAAATTGTATCTAGCGGGTGCACACGGGCATGGAGACTACTAAACGAATCCATGGACCCTGCATGTCAACAGGGAACTGTATGATGATATCGGGTTTGGGTATTTGGAAAGATATGGGACCCCTCATATGTCTGGATGCTACTCTGACAGACAACATGAACGTAAGAATTCTGTTTGATCACCCTCATACATTCGTGTCCTCGTGCTTTCCGATGATCTTGGAGAATTCCAGTAGCCAAATGCGACATCCCACACATTCAGAATTAGTACAGAGTAGCTCCAAAAACATTCTTCTGACTTTGAATAATTTTGCTGGCTACCGAAATTCCTAGGCATGAACATTATAGATTATATCTGGAAAGTCTTGCAACGTGCTGTTCAGAAGAGATCTCCACCAACTCGTGGTGATAGGGATTGGACAGCCCTGCAGGATTCATGGTATCAATTACCAGAACTACTTCAGAATTTAGTCGAGTCCATGCCGCGTCGTTTTGCGGAGCTGTTGCGTGCTCATATATATATATATATATATATATATATATATATATATATATATATATATATATATATAAACACAGAAGTATATTTTACTAACCACAGTTTAAAAATACCACATAAAGAACTGAGAGATCTGAAGCTACGACAGTAACTCGAAGCGGCTACCAAACTACCGCTGCCCTAGAAGAGTCCCATAATGGTTCGATATTTAACTAGCCCAACCTTGTAAGGGGCAAACACTACAGAGGTTAGAACATAGAAAAGATCATTTGGTTATTTCACAACCACGACGAAGAAAAAATATTTATCTTTGAATCAACAGATCTTGAATCGAGTGTTTTTAAACGAGAAATATTTCGGTTATAAAAAATCTTATTTTATTAAGACTATAAAATTTCAATATTGGAAAAGTTTTAAAGGGAGTAATGTTTACCCCTATATAAAAATTGTTGTTCTATTAGTAATTCATTGATTTTATATAGCAATGATTATGTTGATTCAAAACTTAAATCTAACATTTTACTCAGAATAAAAGATGTTTATATCTTCAAGAATAACTTCAAAATAACTGAATTTTAATAATTACAGATCCATTATGAAGAATATTTAACGGTAGAGCTTAGAAAAGGGCCAATCAGCTTATCTCATTTACATAACAATTTAAAACCTCGTGAAAGGACGCCCAATGATCGTGAGTTGATTTCCTAGTTTAGACACAGCAAATTCCCTCTGAAATCTAACATCGCTTTGCAGCCTGATTATAATTTCATCCTGCATTAGGAAGTCACTTTGTAATTATCTTCCTTAATGAAGTAAACGTTAATAAATATGAGGCAAAGTAAATTGCAGGGAGATGATTTGAAATTATCCTAAGGGGTTTGAGAATTACCTGTAAGAGGGATTTAATCCGGATCAGTCTTCTCATACACCTCTTTGCAAAAACTTACTACATTATTTTGAAATGCAACGACTAAGCATTGTATAATTTGAATTGGTATTTATATTTAGTCCTAAATGTCTGAAAAAAGCACAAACCAAAGAATTTTTTGATTATATGAATAATTTCATCTAATAAAGATCATATGACAGCAATAAGTTTATAACAATTATTTTTTTTATTTTTGCAACAACTCTGAATAGATTATAAGCACACACTTGTTTTCAAAATGTCTTAGTTGATAAATAAGCATTTTTATAAAAGGGACAACTTTAATAATTTGTTTTTTAGGCATTAATATATTTATAAATGTAATGATATTTTAACACAAACTAAATTATTGTTGTCTAAAATAAATTAATAATTGTAGTGTAAAAATGATTTCTTGGGATTTTATCCTAAAATTGTAACCTTTGTAGAAATATTGGGTTGTTCCTTTTTTTCCCGATAGAGGATTTAATTGTATTTTTTGTACCCAATTTCCCATTTAAGCTGTATAATTTTTATATGATTTGAGAGCTCATATAGCAAGGCTTGTGTGTGAAAAATTCCAATTAATTCTACGGAGTATTTTTTGGTTGGTGCCCTTTTAAATATGGAGATCTATAAGCATCATTTTCGACATATCTTACTGTTTTACTACAGAAAGAGTAAAAATGTTGTTCAAGCCAGAAAGAAATTGACCGATGTGTATGGAGAAGGTGTGTTGACAGTATGCCAGTGCCAGAACTGGTTCGCTAAATTTCGATCCGGCAATTTTGATGTCGAAGATGCACCACGTTCGGGAAGGCCGGTTGAAGCTGATAAAGACTCGATAAAGGCATTAGTTGATGCGAACCGGCGAATAACAACACGCATGATCGGATTGATTTTAAATTTATCAAATTCAACAGTTTATGACCACTTGAAGCTCCTGGGATTATCCTCGAAGCTCGATGTATGGGTTTCCCATGTTCTCACAGAGAGAAATCTGTGTCGCCGCATTGACGTCTGCGATTCGCTTCTCAAACGTCACGAAAATGATCCGTTTTTGAAGCGCATCATCACTGGGGACGAAAATGGGTTGGATACAACAACGTCAAACGCAAGAGGTCATGGAGCAAAAAAGATGAACCGGCTCAAACCATTTCCAAAGCCGATATTCACCAAAAAAAGGTGATGATGTCTGTTTGGTGGGATTTTAAAGGAATCTGTTTTTTAGCTTTTACCGGATAACACAACGATTAATTAGGAAGTCTACTGTCATCAGCTGGACAAACTGAATGATTCACTTCAACAGAAAAGGTCAGAACTAATCAACAGGAAAGGTGTAGTGTTTCACCAAGACAACGCGAGATCTCACATAAGTTTGGTCACTCGCCAAAAGCTTTCATAGTTTGAATGGGATACAATGCCACACCCACCATATTCTCCAGACCTGGCACCATCGGATTATTATTTGTTCCAGTCACTCCAAAATTTTTTAGACGGTAAAATCTTCACCTCAAAGGAGGAGGTCAAAAACCACCTCGATCAGTTTTTTGCCAGCAAACACCAAAAATTTTTTGAGCGTAGAATTATGCTACTACCAGAAATATGGCAAAAGGTGATGGATCAGAACGGACAATATATAATTTAATAAAGTATTTGTTTATTATACGAAAACTGTCTTTCATTCCCCCCCCCAAAAAAAAAAACGAAATTACTTTCCGAACAATCCATACCTTTATTTTTCTTATAAGTGCGGTAAACTTTGTCAACTTCGCGAAGAGCAAAATTAATTTCTGCTTCGATCCTCTATTCTTATATAGTTCCTTTTCGTAACTTAATGTTGTTCCTCGAATCCCCCATGCGACTAATTCTTACATTCTCCTTGGTTGGCTCACTTGCGCTCCTACAGCACTATATAACCCAAACTACAACGTTTTGTAATGTTAGAGCTAAATAATTTCATTTTCACATTTTATGTTTCCTTTCTAAGCTAACGACTGCAAATTATCCAGCATGGATGCCATTTTCATTTGTGGTGTGTCATAAACACCCATTACGTATATATAAATATATGCATATATTGTTATTAAGAAGTCAATCTTTATATTAATTAGGCAGGGTATAAATATCTTTATATTTGCATATTTTTCATAAGGGAAAATTTTATTTTATGAACTAGTGCTTTCATTAGTGCTTATAATTTATTTTATAATTAAATTTTCATAGCCTTATAATTTATAGGGAAAAATGTTAATTTTGTAGGAATAAAAAATTAAAAAATTTAAATTACAAGTTTTGAAATATGCCAAAGAAACTATATTGTTAATAAAATCTGATCATTCCTATTTCAATCACGAAAATTTTCACCAAAATAGTTTTGGTGTTAGTCATCACTGGAAACATTTTCTGGTTAATTTTTAGAGAACATTGATAAATTAATAAAGTTTAAGAATTGATGTTAAAATACTATTAAATATTGTTACATTATATTTAATAGAATGTTAATAGAAATAAATTATTTAAATGTATTTGCTGCATAACAAAGCTTTAAAATTTTATATTTTAATGTATTTATGAAATATTTCCTCTTATTAGACTGAATATCTGAAGATTGAAAGACTATCTAATCTAAGATTAAGTATATGAATGGATACGTTTTTAAAACGAAACTGTTGTTACCTTACAAAAGTTACTTTACAATAGTATACCTTTATTTAAAAAAACTATTGTTAACCTTAAATAAAAGTACTCGTGTATATGTTAACAATTAATAGTCACTAAATTTCCGTCATAATCAATAAGGATAAGTTTTTAAAGATTTTGCTATTAAAATTAGATAAAATATGAAATTTTCTCATTTTCAATGATTAATTCTATACTACAATTATTGGACAAAATTAATTATCAGAATCTTTTTGTTACATTAAATGTATTTAAAAATCTTTAAAAAACTTTTAATTACTCTTAGGGCCGGTCTCACAAAAGTCGTTTAACAGTTAACCTCGATGAACGCATGGCCCCAACCAATGGTGGGACGCATTTCTCCGTTCAAACAGAGATTATTTGCGGTTAGCCGTTAAACGACTTTGGTGAGACCGACCTTTATACTATCATTTATTTAATCGTATAAACTTGAGAAATCTTGGACTGCGGGTAATAATAATACTGATCACCTGTACGTTTACCTGTTTAATTTTTCGTTTTCAGACATTTTTGTTTTATCACACAGTTGCCAAATCCGGAATTTAACATCGGTGGACTTTATAGTTAAAATATGTGGTTAACTTTTAATTAAGCTCTTTGTCTCCGACATTTTGAATCATGCGAAGGAATAATCCCCATCACCTAAAAATAGCACTTTATAATTATTATCATTTTGAACTCCTATGACATCAGTTAATATTTTCATCTGAGTAGCTCACGTTTAAAACAGTAGAATATAAATAAGATCTTTCTCTCCCTCTCAAATTTTTTATATATTTCTAAATTTGAAAAATCTATAAATACTTTAATCAAAAAAGCACTACATATTTCATTTACAGAGCTTTTAGCTCTTCAATATATTTTTTGCTTGTTATACACGTATCAGAGTTATTACTAAAACGTACGCCTGGAATAAATAAACACCTGTTAAATGGATTTATTAAAAAGTATTTCAGTATAATAAGGTTAAAATAGTTTCAGAAAGAAAGCCTTACGGATAAGAATTTATTTAACTTTATTATAATGTAGCATGATTGAATGATCAGGGCGTTTCTTTTGAAAAGTTTACAAAAACACAGCTAAGAATTGGTCTTAAAAATAAAATCAACAAAGAATCGTGTTTATTTGAAAAAACGGATAAACCTGGTACATGAAAGCATCCACTAAAAATAAAAATATTTTTCTGTTTATTCTTTTGTTTCCATTTACTTTGTATAAAAGTAAAAGAGTTCAGACTTACTTTTTTCTCTCTTAAAAATGGATAGCTTTCTACAAAGACATGCATTTTCTACTAAAATTTCAGGAATTTTATTTAAAAAGTCAACA
Organism: Pardosa pseudoannulata; assembly: GCA_032207245.1. Taxonomy (NCBI): domain Eukaryota; kingdom Metazoa; phylum Arthropoda; class Arachnida; order Araneae; family Lycosidae; genus Pardosa; species Pardosa pseudoannulata. The sequence goes on from CM063505.1 coordinate 199,548,294, forward strand.
CTTATTTTATTTTTGACAAAAATGTAAAAACTTTTTCTTCTTCTACTCTGATATGGTAGATAGCTTAAATGATTTATGATATTCTTAATTTAATATTGCTAGTGAATTTTTTTTAAAAATAAATCGTTGCACGGAATTTTATTGGAAGTTTTATTGAAATTGAAATTTATTCCATATTGCTTTCTATAGAACTGTAACAAAATTAAATACAATAATTGTAGACATTTAGGTTAATATTTTTTACTTTTAATATTTTCAAAGCCTGTTAGCTAATCTAGTACTTTTTGAAAAAAGGATATTAGGTCGTTTCTGAAATTTCTTCCTGAGGATACTATGTTACACAGTTTGACTTGCAAGAAATCGGGCAAAACTATATATATTTTGAGGAGAGAAGATATGAGAAAAATAGTGGTTTAAATAGAGGGAGTTATAAATGTACAAAATGAATAGTATTTATGGATGTAGCAATTTTACTTGTATATATATTGTACTATTTTATACTTTCTGTCGTGAATCATAGGTAACAATTTACATTATTAACATAGAATGCGGTAACTAAAATAAAATACAAATTATTTAAATTTTATTTTGTCAGGCTTCATTACGGGAACTACATTCTCTTTCTCTGAACTCTCCTGCAAGTGTGCATCAAATAATCAATGAAGTCATCATATGACGTATAATCTTCAATAAGAATATTCACTTAAACTATTTAGATGTAAAAAATTAATTTTTAAAGTATTCAATACGAGAAATACACACTACAAGTATCGTTACTTCGCGTAATAACTTAAAAAAAAAAGTTAAATTAAGGAGATATTCCTGTTAACGGAAAATGACATCCTGATTTCTAAAATGAACTGGAAAAGCTATTTTAGATTTGTGTGCCAGTGAATCTCTTTTATGGCAGTTGTTTAAATGAAATGGAAGGTTTGATTATGATGGTTATAAATCTTATAAACGATTCTTAAACTAGAGTAGCAAAACCTTCTAAAGTTTGAGAATGCCTGCATTGGGGGATTACATTTCCTATGAAAGTGGATACCTCGAAACTGATTAAACTTAGATTAACCCATTAATGTCTAACGCCTCTAAGGAATAGATAAAAAGGGTTTGCAAAATTTTGTTGTTTTTTAGAGTGAGTTTTTTTTTTGCTGAGGTAGATGGCAGTCTTATAAATAATCTACCAAATTTTCGATTATCTGCTATTATTCATAATTTTTCTTAAGGAAAGACACTTTACGATTTTTTGAGCCTCACACATATAATTACTTTTTCGGAAAGTACATGGACTGAAGTTCTGAGAAATAACTTTATCTATTATACTGTTCTAGTGAGAGTGATTATTTATATGTGATATCAAATAAATCTCTTATCCCGAAGATGCTCTTTTTTTAGAAATGGCATCCTATGATATTTAAAACAACTGATCATGAATAATGGTAAAATAGTTTATTGCGAATAGTATAGTGTTGTAAATGAGTATTTCAGAATAACCACTGTTTCCAAGTTCTGTTGAGTTATCGCATGCGATAGGATTTAATTAACGTATTAATTCATATCCTCCTTTTATTGGGACATGCGAAAATTAGTTTGAAGAATTTTCAGAAAACGTTACTAAGGAATATTTTAAGATATTGCATAGTTTAGTATTTTAATAAAGTAATCACTATAACGACCGTTTGTTTTGCATGCACAAACAACAATTAAAACGATGAAACATTTACCTACTTATAGTGTTAATGAAAGTTCTATATAATTGAGGAAACATATTTATTCGAAAAAACTGAAATTAAGCAGAAAGACAAATTTATTTTTAGTATATTTTATGGTAAAGTTTTCTTCATCGTTTCTGAAAATTTGATCATAATTAGAGACGGCTTACTATCACTCTAATAGGCTGCGTGCTGTGTTATGTTCTTTCATTACCTATGACCATCGCCCACGATAGCTTGCCTTAGAAGTGAATGTAATTAACAGGCAAGAGCTATTTTCTTGCAAATTGCCCCGACATCTAATTATTTCGTGACGCAGTTTTATTATCCCATCTCAGATTAATTCAGAATATTTTTCACTCAGAAATAGCTGTTACACGACTGCTAATCTTCCACTGATTTCGCATAATTATACTACTTTCACCTGATCGAGGCACTGCGAGACTGATTCTTATGATCTAATTATTGTAACGAGAGAATCAATGTTTACCTCTTCATTATAAAACGCATTTAAGGAATGTTTTAGCCAGAACAAGTGCATCTATCAAACGATGTAGAATTTAATTGCCGTCTCTAGAGGTTGTTCAGGGAGTACATTAAAGATTAATGACTCAGCCCAAGGAAAATGGAGTTCCAGCAATATGTAATCCTTTCAATCAGTTCCGATGATAATGGTTTTAATGCGTTATTTCATTAGAGGAGATTAGAGGACATATCCCAGAATACATGCATTAGCCTTTATCGTAATTTTATTCATTTGCTTACAAGAAAACAATTTGGTGTTTTAACTCGTAATTATTTCAGCTCTTTTTGTCTTTTGATATTTCTTTCAAAATGATATTATGCGTATATATTCTGAAGGCAGTAGTACATCAACTGGGGTTGGGGAGTAAAGAAGTTACTAAAGTACAAGTTTCTTTAAAGATGTTTTTACATTCTCAATTGTTAATATTTACCCCCGCCCCCGAATAAAATTTTTTTCATCGGTAAAAGAAAGCAATTTTCTGACAACGGAAGTGTTTAGACTTTATGTTGGCCAGCTGCACGTGACTGGGGCGAATACCTCTAAAGGTTCCCTTGATGAGTATTGTTATAGCGTGCGTCCTCAGACGCTGCTATGCCAGTTTCACATTCTGAGAATTTTTTTCCAACGCATCAGGCGATACAGACATTATCCTAACGCCTTAACAAGGCTGAGAACCTGTTACTCATTTAGCACCCTCCGAGGAGCACGTGTAGCTTAAGGTATATTACGGATGAGAGTAGCATTACCCCCACTGAGTCCTTGTAATTTAGAAGCAGAAACCAAGCAGAAGACCCCAGGCTTGGCCTGCCACTCCTAGAAGTATTGTTTGAGAACTTGGAGGAGTTTGTGACCACGAACATATTTTACGTGCCCCAGTCACCTTTAACGAACACGTCGGATCTTAGGTCCCGAACCCGCAAGCTTTCTGTTGTGAGATCACTCGCTTTGCCGACTGAGCTACCGAGGCTCACATTCTAGGAATACCTTGAAGGGTCAAGAAGGATCTGTTTATACAGTGCAATTTGAATCTCACTGTGAACCCTTTGCTTCTCCGAGTGCGGTCAATTAATTTATGCTATAGTTATCATGAGTCGCTTAAAGAGAGCTTTCGAAAGATATTTTATTGAAAAATAAATTATTGTAGCATTCTACCGTCACACGGCGCTAACTCTCTGGCTCGTCTGAAGCAGTGTTCCGGGGAAGAAGCTCGGCAGCGTATGCAGATTTCAGCTCTGACTCTTTTGTCCTTCATGAGTGTAAAAGCTGCTCACTTCCTCTCCCTCGTATGCTTCGACTCCAGGCACTGTATGTTGCCGATAGAACTCGGGAGCTTCAGATCGTCGTACAAAAAAGGAAGTATTATGCAGCATGTATTATGTCCTCGTTCTTGCTTTTAGCCTTTACTTGACTGAGTAAATACTCAATTCTCAATATGGAGTCTTCACGGAAACCTAAATCACGTAATTATGGTAAGAAAAAAGAAATTTCAAACAAAGATCATAAAATTTTTTATTGACGTGGTATTTGTGGCTCCAATTTATCAAATGATTTTAATTGACGGGATTGGCAAATTTTAAAAACAACTGAGCATATATGAAACTGCCACCTTTTCCCGAGAGCAACTTGATAATCGACTGTATGTAAGGAAAAGGCTTAATTTTTAGAGTTAACATTGAGTACATAAACCTTTAAATACCACGGATAATGAGACCAAGGGGTTTTAAGCCAAGTTCAAACTGCTTAAAATATATTAAAAATAAAAAAAATAATAAACACACTAGAAAATTTCTTTTACATTAAGTCATAGCTTTATAGAGTATATTACAGATACACGTCACTTTTCGACTGAGTTCCATTCCTTCTACATACTTAAGATACTTGATCGAATATAGAAGCGTTATCAAATTAATAAAAATGATGCTTGTATTATTTGTGTAAATTATATACGATTATTTTTATTTATTTGGTTATAAAGAATTATAGAGAGACAGGGTAAGTCAGACATGTTTTCGTTTTCAGCAGTTTCTCCAGATGAGATAATTTTTCTTTTATTCGACATCTATATTACTCTTTTCCCTTCAAATATATAAAAATTACCAAGCTACACATAGAAGGATTATCGGAATAAAACTGATTGTAAAAGTTCGTAGTTATCATATATATTTTTCAGCATTCTCCATTGATTAATATAGTTTCGGCAGAATTTCCCAAATAATATATCAAAGTTTGATTGGTTATAAGGGCGAGTGGTTGCTAAATATAACAATACTTAGGAATAAAGGGCACCATGTATCAAATTTAAAATTTTAAGGCATAATAAATACATTTTAGAGATTTGATTGGGTTGCGTCATTTTAGTGAAATGTTTTATTATAAGTGTCTTTAAGGAAATAGGAATTCCAACTTATGACAGTGACTATAAAGATACAAAAATTGTAGAAACAGGAAGATTTATGTCCAAATATGATTTTTACCTCAAAATTATGTTATTTTCCCCTGGATTTGTTTTTCAATTTGCTAAATCTCAAAAGTTTAGGAAATAGAGGTAATTATTTCCTCATTTATATGATATCAATTAAACATGATCGAGAATATCTTTTTTTATATAAAATAAACACAGTACCCTCTAATTCTGATGGACAGATATAGTTTATAAAGGGAGGAATATCTGTATATGTGTCACTTAAGAGATTCGATTTTAAGGGTTTTTGTTCTTAAAGTTATAATTTTTATCACTATCTGTAATATTTTTTTAAAATCTAACGAATGAATTTGTGTATTAAATTTATTATAAATTTTAAGAGAAAAAATGGCATACTCAAAAGTATCCTGACATTTCTATGATTTCGGATGTGATTACATTTGCTCAAATCTCTGTTGAAGAGCTTATATCTTTTCTTGAAACCAGGTCTTAATGGAAATATTTCTCTGTTCTGCGGTGCACAGTCATTTTCCATTATGGAAATTCGAAAGTTTGGATACCGCAGACATTCAGGCAGACACTTTATACCCATTTATGTGCATCGCATATAGAACTGATTAGAAATAAACAAATAAATCTCCTTTATCTTATTCTTTATGAGATGATACAGAGCCCTCTTGTGCTTGTAATGTATTGTTTTAAATCGCAACTCTGCATTTGATTGTACATAATTTAAACTCTCAAAACATTACCCACTATTTCTTACAAAAAACCAACAACTGTTTTACTTTCAATTCTTCTTTTCCTAACTTGGGATCATTTGTCTATTTCTGTGTTTATAACATGTATTGGGAAGAGAATAATCTTATTTCAGAAATTTATACAGAACTATGATATGGTTTATAGAATTGTTTTACAGATTTGAGAGATCTACCCCCTTTTTTTTGTTAAAGTACAATCAAGCAATGATGCATTCAAACATATCTGTCTATGCTTATTTTAGTACATTAGCAATAATTATTTCTGTTCATTAGTAGATATTTAAAAAAATAATATTTGCTCTCGTTATCCCTATGCATAACTTCACGATTTAAAGAAAGAATGAAATTTCAAATCAATTTATTTTGCCTTTAATTAATCTGTTTGAAATCTTAACCTGTCAATAATATATTTCTATAAAATTGGCTAAAATTTCAAAGAAAGTCATTTTAAAAGTGCCACATTATTCTTGCTTCAAATGTTGATTTATTAAAAATGCTTAGATTCTATTTCCTTCCATATAATACTTTTATTTAGAGGGATGCCTTGTAGACTTTAATAAAATTTAATTAATTATCAAGAGGAAAATATTAAGACAAAATTTTTGTACATGAAACTATTCTTTTTCCTGTACAAAATGTCTTTAATGGTGATTTTAACACATTGTATGCCGGAAACGTACTAGTACGATTTCTGACGATTGATACTTTAGCGCGGGACACGTACTAGTACGGGTTAGTGTAACAACATGGTTTGTTTGTGGGTACAAAAATAACAATGTATACAAGAAAACAAAGCAGAATGTTCTTGTGTACTACATAGATTCTGGAAAAATTTAGACGTCGTATACAATACCACAAAGACGAAAAAAATTGAATATAAATTTTTTATATGGTGTCGCATTGGAATGGGTAACTGATCAATTAACTGAAACTAACATTCCATATCCAGGGCGGCCCACATCTAGTACACAAAAGGCACCTAAATATGACCCTCCTGGAAGATTATTATGGGATATGCCGAAACATATTATAGAGAAAATTGTTACTACTGGGAAGAATAAAAAAACGCAAAGACAATATTTTGCCGTGTACCTCTTCAAAGAGGAAAATGCTTTGAATGTTAACACACTGTAAAATATTATTAGTTTTATGATTGCTATTTTTTATAATGTAAAAATATTTATATATAACATAATTTGAAAAAATTAAATCTATACACTACTATTTCTATTTGATTTTTCATATTTACGATACTATTATAAATTTATCCACTAAAAAATATATTCTTTGTTTACAAAAATATTGTGGTTGTTATTTATATATTTCTATTTATATAATTGTTTATATATTTTGGTATAAAATACGAAAACTTGGTTAAAAATTAAATAATTTTCGATCTATTGAGATTTAACAGAATAAGTAAATTTAGGCTCAAAACGCCCGCTTCCGGTACAATTCCATTGCAAAATGTATCCGCACACAATATGTTAAATATATAATTACGTTTAAACCGTGCGTTTAAAAATAATAATTTTAACTTACGTTTATTTTAAAAGATATAACCTAAAGGGTATATAATTAAAAAAAAAGGCGTATGTAGTGTTTCAAATATTCATAAAAGACAATAGTTTTCGTAAACAAGATTGAAATTATTATCAGTAATAATTGTGTGTTGTATTAATAATTATATTAATTTCAGAATGTTAAAAATAATTTACTTCTCTCTCTTAGTTATATGACACTATTCATTGAGGTAGATACAACGGAATTTTAGTTAAAGTTATCGCAGAGGAAAATCCTGAGTCGCCTGAATAAACAGTTATCTCTAATATTCATTTTAAACTCCTTGTTAAATAAGAGTTTGAACTAACCTCAAAGAAATATTATCCGGAATTCACATGATTTATGTTTATGCCTTAATTTGTAAATGTTTTTTTGAAACCAGTTAAAATTCTACTAAGAATGCTGTATTGCATTTAATATATGCTATATAACTTTTTTCTATAGCATGTAATTTTCAAAATTTGTTCTTGATAAAAGCAAGAATATACGTCGAAATATATCTTTCCGGATATACGCATAATGCATGAATGAACGGTTCAGAAGTTTTGCGGTTGTCTTCATTAAATTTCGTCCTATATCCATTATAAAAAATACATTTTTTTCTTTTCCTCAACTGCAGTTTTGTGAATATTTGATGACATCCCTTTCTCAATATTTATAAATGTTTTCTTGTAAATTCTTAGAGATTTCATTTTATATATCGAAATTTATATGCTGAAGACCTGCATTGAAAATAAAATTTCCTCAATTGCATTGCAGAGGAAGATTCTTTTTATGAGCTACATTTTCGTTACACGTGTTCTGCACGAAATCGTACTTATAGAAAAGTAGAAAAAAAAGAAGTAAAGAGAAATAAGTCTGTGAGGAGGCTTTCTTGATCAATGCAAGAAAAAAAGGATGTTCCGTTTCAGAAATTCCTACAACTGTAATTTGTTTTTATGATTTTCTGCAAACGTCTTAGAAGTTTCGCTGAAACATCTCATTCAAATCAGATACTTGTGCTACCGAAAAATGAAGATACTTTCTTAACTACTGGAACTAGCAAATGCTTAGTAAACTGATATATTAATCCTTACAAATTCAGTTTTTTATTGTTGATGGAAAGAAAGAACGTAATTTCATTGTAGTCACAACTGAGATATGTAGAAATTGAATTTTGTGTGCTTTAGAAAATAAATTTTGCCTCATTCAAATTCAATTTCGAAGAGAAATGATATTTTAGTTTTATAAGATAAGAACTTTTTAGTTCCACTTCCTGTTAAAATATATTTTGTTTTATGCCTAACAATGATTTCTTTAAGGTCGAAAGTATGAATAATAATTTAAGAGAAAAAACGAACCAAAGCTAAAAATATTAGCTTAAAATATTTCCTTCTCTGTGAACTATGAGATTTAATTGAATGAAATATAATTTTTTTATCATATTTTGTCAGAATTGTATTATGTACTTTATTTTCTTGATTTAAAGTTAGATTAGTTTTTCAAGGTATTGGGCTTAACTGCTTAGAGACGAGGTACACCACCTGGTGGAGACTAGCAGAGTTAATAATCCTTATAAGGATTTTTGACTACATAAATATTTTATTATAAATTGAAATTTTTCGCGTGTACAATATTTCTTGTCTTGAGAAAAATGTATAGGTATCGTGGAACATATTAGTATCAAACATTAAAAATTTCAAAGTTATTTTCGACAAATAATATATTTTTATTTTTATTTAATAAAAACTGACTTTTATCGACAAAAGCATTGTTTCAACCGTATATGAATACGTCAATATTTTAAATTTCCATCGTTGTAGAAAAGTGACGTTAATGACCGTATTGTTAAGATTTTTTGTTACATAGAGTATGAATTGTATTAAAAATTGGTAACTTAAAACTAGGTATTATCATGCTCTTCATACACATTTTTAACCTTTTACTGCCAATCGCTTTTTAGTTATGCGAGACATGTACGAATGTACTTACGTACAGACCTCAAGCCAAAACTAGTTATTTTAACTAGTTTTGGAGAAGAATAGCTGAGATCGTTAATATTTTAATCATTTGCTAATAAAAAGAGTCCAAATCGTTTCTAGTCATAGACATTTCTCGTCATTTTGTCTTGAAAGAATTTTATGTACTGATGAATTTTTAAAATCCATTTAATAAAATTAAAACATTTTGATTTGTTAAGTTATATTGATAAACCAACAATAAAATTTATTACGCATTGTAAAAACTAGGAAAAACTCATATCAGGTTTGAAGTTACTCTATTAAAACTCATAACTGCTTGAATCAGTCCCTCTATTTTTTAATTAGTATCTTGTATCTTTTAGTAGTACCTTTATTTACAAGTAAAAGTAATATTATTATGTGTATGTTTATTTTTGTTCAGTCAAAATTTACATTAAAAGCTCTTTTTCAACAACTTAAGAATATTTCGATATTTTTAATTTTGGTTGCAGTAGTAAGATAACTTTAACTGCCGTTTTGAAAAACTTTTTTGTTACATAGATTATGAATTGTATTCAAAAACAGTAGTTCAAATCTAGGTATTATAATGTTCTTAAATACAAACTTTTGACCTTCTACGACTAATCGTTTATTAGTTATGAAAGATATATAAGTAAAAATGTATGTACGTATAGGCGTCAGGAAAGAACTAGTTAAAATAAGCTGGGGGATCGTCAAAGTAAATGTTTAAAGTTCGGAAATTAAAGTTCATAAGTATTTACAATTGATATAACACTGAAAGTATCAAAATTGATTCTTTAATGGATGAAGTGAATATTGCTGGTAAAATATGCACATTGAGTTTTTCGAGATTATTATACTTTATTTTCTATAATATTAAGTAGGTAAAACTACTATCCATGAAATATACAAAAGTATGTTTGATATGGATATTTTTACCATAGAAAAATTTTTAAAGCCAATTTTGCTTGTAAAAGTAATTTATTTTTTGGCATTTCACCATGAATAAGTAATACATGATCTTAGAGTTAAAATCATAAACAGCTTTAATGTATTAAGAGATATCTAACATAATCTCTTTAAAAATTACTGAATAATAAGAAATTATTTATATTTTTATAAAAAAAGTTGAGATTTTTATGTCAAATTCAACAAAAGGAATATTAATTTAAGCAGTTTTCTAACAATATACTTCAGTAGTTTTATGAATTATTGAACAGAAATCACTTTGAATTCAATTTTTCGACATTTTGAAAGATAATAGGATATGAAAAGCCCTATAGGATAAAACGGAGATAAAAACCTGATATGAAAAAAAAAATAAAAAGGTCTTTATGAAAAAATTGAAACTGAATGACGGAAGTTATTGTAAGTGTAGTGTATTTGCAACAAAACAGAAGAAAAATGACAATGAAACCATAACTACGAAGAGCATCCAGAAAGTAAGTTTCCCGATGTTTTCTCCTTTAAGTAAACGTAATTAACCTTGTCATTTGCGCTTGCATAACAGATCTATGACGTATTAATCATATGCCATCTGGACAAGTCCCGATTAATGCCAGTAGCTGGGTAGTAGTAGTCCGAAATAGAAATTCTAATTCCTTCTCCCGCCACCTGCAATATTCGGTCTGTGATCTTGACCGCACAAATTATTATGCCAATTGAAATTCATCGTCAGCTCTGTCAGGTCTATGAGCCGAAACTGACACCCAAACACAAAATTCAACTCCTAGGAGCAGCACTGACAATTCTTCTACGGTATCACGATGAAGGCGACGTGTTCCTCTACAGGATCGTCACGGGCAATGAGACTTAGATTTCGCACTTTACCCCAGAAAAAAGCAGCTGTCAATGCATTGACATCATAGTGGATCTTCGGTCAGGACCAAATTCAAACAGACGCTGTCGGTACGGAAAGGGATGTGCACGGTGTTCAGGGACAGGAAGGCTGATTTCATTCACAGGCGGCAGAGTTCTACGACAGAGGTATACAAAAGTTGATCCCACAATACGACAAGCGTCTCAATTCTGGTGGTGGCTATGTTGAAAAATAGCTGAAACATTGCTGTACTTGTTGCCAATAAATAAGTCCGTGAAAGTGCGAGTTCTTTTTTTCTTTTAAATAGGGAAATTTACTTTCTGGATTCTCCTCATACTTAGACTTTTTCTAGGGCTTGAAATTCGATGACAATTTTCTAAAGGAAGCGGATAAATTTCTACGTTCTTAATCACGATCAACTATTTAAACATTCTTTGTTAAGAAATATAAAATATCATTAATTCTATATTTAAATGCGAAAATAAATAAAATAAATTTTTCAATTCACCTTCTTAGAGTTTTACTAGAGCGTTTAAATTAACTTCTCGGAAGAAGAAAGTGAAAGATGGTGTCTGAGCTATCGTTAAAATGAACATTATATATTCGAAAGTTCTAATGAATTCCTTAACTACTGTAGCCTAAGATTACGTTAACCGTACTGGCTTTATCAGAATTTAAGCTTTTAATTAGTTTCTCAGAATCATGTTTATTTCTTCTTTAGTTTGGAGCAGTTTTTTTTACGAAACATATTGTGACTCTCCATCTACTTGTTTTTTACTATCATTAAAAATGTCTTATATAAAAGCGATATTTTATTTATCAAGGTTTTCAATGTAATTTTTAAGGTGGTTGTGTACCGGGAATATAGGATTAATTTAGCTCTGTGTCAATTAATGAGAAAATTTTAAATATTCAAACGAACTGTACTACGTGATAGAATGGTAAATTCTCCAAGAAAATGCGTTACCCAGTTTAAAATTTTGCTTTTTAAATTTCATTATTTGCATTTAAAGAAGACTATCTAAATTTTATCCAAATAATCTAAAGTTAAATATACTTTTCCCACTTTTTTCTGATTCAGTTCTCTGCTATTTGTTAATTTTCTACTCCATACCGTGGTAAAAATTATTTGAGTAAATGTTTAAATGCAAATCGCACAAAAGTAGAACGATTTTTCTCATATGGTAACATGAACCTAAAGGAATTTATACACATCCGCACACAGGCACATTTATACACATACACAATTTATACACATACATATTTTTATACACATCCTCATCTATCTTATAAAGAATTTTTTTACACACACTTTTAGAACAACAAGGCATATAATTTTTGATTATCATATTCCGAGTTACAATTTATACTCTACGCATTGAAAGAATTTCATGATTTACATTCATTATACACCCTTAAAAAATAAAAAATAGATAAATATACGACGCACCAAGAAGATGCAATGCATTTTCTATGCATACAGGTTTTGATGGAAATGCAATTTTATAGTTTTCTGGCCAATGAATGAACTTGTGTCACTTCAGCGCATCTTATCTGCACGACTGGCAGGATATACAAGAGGAGAAATTTCGATTCCAGGTTATAAATTGTTAGGTCATAATGTCATTACGTGTACTGAAGTAGACAGTAACTATGCCTTACATATAGGTGAACGAACGATATGCAGAAATGTCAACATTTTAAAGAGGGCGTGTAGCTGGGCCCAAAGAAGCCGGTAGGTCTAATAAGCGAATTTCTCGATATTAAGGCAGGATCGACACTATTAGACGATGTTGAAGCAAGAAGAAAGCAGTCAGCCTAGAAAAACGACAGAACCTAATGACCGAGCAATCGTCAGAACAGCATTCATAGACCTAGAGGCATCATTATCATCGCCTGTACGTGCAGTTAGTGCTTCAGTGACTAGAAGGACCATTCATAGACGGCTCAAAGAAAGGGGGCTGGGGTCGCAGTGACCTTGCGCTGGATAACATCGTACAACGACAAGCCCGTTTGCTGTGGGGTCGAGCTCATTCGAACTGGAGGAATGTCACTGACTGGAGTAGAATAATCTTCAGTGATGAGTCCCGTTTTACATTGAACCCTGGTGATCAGCGAACACACCCCGAACAGAGGTGAAATTGCAATATGATTGTGTTCCGTCGAATAGGTCGACAACCAGGAGTGATGGTCTGGGGTGCCATTTCATTTCATAGTAGGACAACTTTGGTTGTCCCCTTACAGCACAGCGGAACGTTGACAAAGTTCTACACCCCGTTGTGGTGTCCTTCATGCCACGTCATCGTGGGCTTACATTTCAGCAAAATAATGCGCAGTTGTGTTTCTATTACATGTCTTCATTCTTGCGAAACGCTACGTTTGACAGAAAGGTTGACGGATCTCTCTCATCTAGAGCACGTTTGGAATATTATGGGCAGGGCCCTCCAACCAGCTCCGGACTTTGACGATCTAACGAGTCAGTTGGACAGCTTATGTCTCAATATCCCTCAGGAGGACAACCGCCACCTCTATCAATCAGTGCCAAACCGAATAACTGTTTACATAAGGATCAGAGGAGGACAAACGTGTTATTGAGTTTTCACTTTGCGAAGCTCTATCACTTGAATAATTCATCCAGTTTTTCTCAAATTGTAATCATTTGGTTTTCTGTACATGTACATCACATATACCGATTTTTGTCCCATTCACATAACCATTTATTGTTGTATCTTTTTTATATATGAAAATATTTTTAAACGCAATGTTTAATTTAATGAAAAAATAAAGTTTTTAAGCTAGTATTTTTATTAGTTTTATTTTATTTTAAATCTGACTTCAGCATAGCAAGTTACTGTCAATGAGAAACAAACCTTACTGTAGCTGATCGATATTAAAGTACGCAAAACAAAAATTCTGCTTTCTAAAAACGAAAGCTTACCTAATATCAGTAAGATGAGTTTCAATGAACAAAATATTTTATGTCTTGGTTAAACTAAAAAATAAATTTTATCTCGTTAGTTTTTGCAAATAACCCCTTCAAACAATTGCTTCCTAATACAGAAATCGACGGAAATATTTCTTTATTAAATTTTAATTTAATATTATAATTTTATAGTATAATTGAATGTTTTTTATAAATAGATAACAAATCAAAAATTCTTAATACAGAAAAAGGTAAATTTCGGACTATTTGTAAGAAATTAAGATATATGTAAAATTGTATACCTACTTGGTGGCAAAGCGAAATTTAACTGTTATATGAAAATTTTGTGTTTGGATTCTAAAAGAATATTATTGATTTTACATGGAAACAGAGGAATTAATAATTTAGTTTTAATATATGATAACTATTCTAGATCCAAATATAGAACAACTATCTAATTTCTTTTCAAATTTTTCATTACTGTGAGTGCTGAATATTCGATTCCTATCCAAGCTTTATGACGGGTCATATTTATTCCACCGGACTGTATATTATGTTTCAATTATGTAAAGCATCTAGATGATTAAGAACAAGCAGATACAAATGTACAAATTACTTGAAATTTCTGAAGCTTAAATGTGGAACTAAATCAGTATTTCCAGTAGTGAATTTGGTAGACTTTAAGCATTATATTTCTTTGTGATGAAAGCATTGGTAATTTTTATTGTAATAGTCATACTATTTATTTGTTGGAGTTTATATCTGGTCTTTTTATAAATTTTGTTGGTCTTTCAAAGTTGATAGTCCTAGCAAACCTCCCTTCCTATCCACTATCTGTTATTCAAAGTATCATCTTACCACCCCTTTACATTTCTTTTAATTTATATCGCATGGAAATAATTTGGATATGCCATTATTAACAATAGCCGACTTATATTTAGGAATAAATGCAGTAAAGAAATGTTTCATTCCTCTAGGTATGTTTGTTGACAGTTCATAGCTATCATATAAAGAAATATTTCTAAACTTAGAAAAATTGTTAAAATGTATGCATTGCATCAAACTTTAAGTAGTTTATCAAAACAGGTCTCTGCGTTCCCTTCTCTTAATTGCTTGGAAATCTCATTAAGTAAACACTTTGTCTACGTTTTAGTAAGTTACTTAAAACGTATCCTTACCTTACTTCAGAGAAAATACTTAGCACAGTTTCCCTGTGTAAAGTGTTATTTGCACATTTTAAATGTTCTGCTACTTTATGTTTTGCAGCAAGTTATAAAATTTTATCCCCAGGCATAATGAAAGGAAGCCGGGGTAAATTAAAAAAAATAACACAATAATTTAGTTAGCATAAATTGTTTATAAACTAATTTATAGTTTTATTTATTTTACTGGTAAAATATTTTATCTGATAGGTAATTTTTCATATAAAGAAAATCAATTACTTATTAAAAAATGCATTTATGAAATTCATATAAAGCAAAAATGTTTAGTGTTAAATTTAGGAAGTATTTAGATTTATGCACATTAAAGTATCTGTGAAATACCAGAAATATATAATTTTATTTTTATTAATAGATATATAATAGTTTTTTTGTAATAATATAATTTTAATAATTAAAATTTCTTTATTTTCTATCAGACTGTGAACTTCCATTATATTTTCCTTCCTACTATGTAATTATGTTAATAAATAAAAGAGGTGATTTTTATCATTCCCTTAGCTGGAAGGTAAACAAAGAGTGAATATATTCCAAAATGAGTAATAATTTAAGCAAACAAGCTTTAATACGGGGTACTTAAGCTTTTATATTCCGTAAATTCCCTATGACATACTGGTAATAAATTTAATATTTTGCCAAATAAGGTATTTAAGATGAATAATTGAATGATTTTATTCTTTAAAATAAATTTGCTTTAAGTAAATATAACAACTTCCATAAGATTTTTATTTGGCTGTATACTTTACTATGGAACCAAACACTGATGCAAAAAATGTGTAAATCTTTTACATTCTTCTTGCAAGAAGGAAAAAAAGAGCAAAAAAATGAAGGTTTATGAACGTTTGTCTTCTAGATAACACGAGAATACTTTATTTTAAATTGAAACCTTATTTCATTTAATAAATGGCATTCATAGACATGCCTCTCGTCATTTCCTCATGCAATTTTTCATAATCCTCCCACAAAATACGAAAAGTGAATGCTTTGGGATTCAAGAAGCACCATGTGTTAAGAAGAAATATTTTTTCATCATAAGAAAGTAGAAGAAGATGTGAATCTCATGGGTTTTTTTGCGTGACAGCGACAAATTTGTCATCAATTTTTGGAGAAGCTCCAATATTTAGAATTACTACGTGCTATCAGACCAGACTCTTCGGTAAAATGCAAAATAGATGGATAAAATATTTATTGAAAATGGAAGGATTAAATGAAAATCCATCGAAAAACCATAAAAGATATTTGTATCATGTGTTCACATTATAAAACTCAAAGCTTGAAATTAATTTTTAAAGTGTATTCTATTTCATAACATTATTTATTGACTGAATTTTTTTAAATAATACTTTTATAGAATTTTGGTGCAAATGTATATATTTTCTTTTGATAAGGTTAGAATAAGGAGAAAATGCGCTAGATTTTTAAAATTAAATGTTATTATTTGGTATTTTTCAATTTAAAATTTTAATTTAATTTATTAATTATTATGATCAATATTATCGTTATTCATATTTGAAAAATCCATCAACGGCCACTATATAAATTTTTGTTAATTTAAAGATTAATATAATTTTTTTTCATTATAGTGAGTAAAGATAGTTTGTATTCCCTTAGATAATTCTGGTGAATGATAACATTTTTTCACATATTTTATAATGATTGCTTATGTGTTAGACTGTAAATTAATTGTATTAAATTGCTTGCTTCTACCAAAATGACTTTCAACTCAGTGTGCAATTTAAATCAAATCATTCCATTGAGTGTATGTATATGTGATGCTAAATGTCATTTACAGATTGTTTTGATTCTGTAAAGAATTTATCTTATTAAGTTTTGTAAAATCATTCAGTTCGTAGTATTTTTTTTTTTTTTTTTTTTTTCATTTCAATATTTGCTGTAACATAAAAATTTGCTGTACACCAAAAATATCCTAAATGAGTTTCTATTACATTTTTATATATACTTCTTCAGTATAGTATATAAGATGCTGAGGGCATTCTTTTCTCAACTTCTTTAAATTACAAAATTCATAATCATTCTAAATACTTTCTTCTTGTAAAAAATAAAAATCATGGTGGAAAAAATAAATTTACAAATTACTTTTCATTTAAAAAGTGTTTCCATATTTTTCAATTAAATTTCTTATAAATAAATGTAGAATATATATATATATATATATATATATATATATATATATATATATATATATATATATATATATATATATATATATATATATATATAATCAATTGACCTATTAACAACAATACATTTTGTATGAAAGGGCAAAGAAGCAAATTTTCTTTTTACTTATTATTAATGTTATCGGTAACTCCACTTTCATTGTTTCTTTGGTTATGCATAGTGAGATCAATAATAATTTAAAATTGAAACTCAGGTAGAGTAGAACAATATACTAAAAAATTGAAAATAATTTTTTAAAATAAACTAAATTAAAAGAAGATGAAAAGTTTAACAATTTATTAAAAAATCATTAGATTTTTAAGGAATGAGCTATCCAATACTTTCATAAATAACTTTGGACTGTAATTATAGAAAATATCAACTGACAGAATCTTCTAATCCATTAAAAAATTCATATCTATGAATATATATATGTATGTATGTATGTATGTATATATATATATATATATATATATATATGTATGTATATATATATGTATATATATATATTTATATATATATATATATATATATATATATATATATATATATTATATAATAATTTCTAATACAACCCATAGATTAAATTGTTTTAAAATATGCCAGCTGAAGTTTTTTTTAGAGAAAAAGAATTTTAATAAAAAAATGTCCTATTTATTTTCTAATTTATTTCCTTCTCTCTTTGTCTTTTCGAATTTGGAAATATATGTTATGATAAACTGACGTTAATGTTTTTTGAATTCTTTTCATATAGTTTATTATTCTAAAAGAATGTCATGTACAATGAGAACAAAAGAATGTCATCAAACAAATTGGCAATGATAGATGAAATGTTAGTTATTTTTTAAAAATTTTAATACTGAATTTTAATACTGAATCTTTATTTGTTTAGATATGATTATGCGCAACTGAAATGTAATTATGTAAAGTTTTTAGACTTATTAGATATTATTTCTGAACTGACGGACAAGATAGGACGAAGCTTAAAGACTGTGCATTTTGTTAATTTGGCTTGATAGGATATCGATTTTAAATAACTAATATGTATATATATATATATATATATATATATATATATAATATGTATATATATATATATATATATATATATATATATATACTCTTTCTTACTTCCTTTGATTCCTTATCGATAGACATGCTATTTGTGAGAGTGCAGCTATGTTTGACATAAGGTTTGCGAAACTGATTTTATCGCCGCACTCACACGTTGTGGGTTGAATGCCCAAGTTTTTTCGTGACTCTAGGAAGCGTGTGGTGTGGCCAGTGAAAAGATTGCACTTAAACTTCACCAAATTTTGGAGAGTAGGGATTGGTCTCCAGGAGGCGATTCAGGACCATCCTTGGAGTCCCGGTCCTTTTGGGCATAGCCGGGGAAGGACGCATTTTGCAAAGGACAATGAAACAACGAACGCATCAGCACAGGATAGTGGAAAAAGTATAGGGTTGCCTGAGTAGAAAGGAGGAAGGAAAAGAATGCAACGTTCTCTTGGACATTGGCAATTTTTTTTGAGGCGTAGCACGTGGAGTTCTTGTTTTACTTTTTAATTTTTTATATGTAATTTTTTGCATATTTCCTTGTCATTTGTTCTATATTTGAACATTGTAATATAGATCAGTGGTATTATACTATAATTAAAGACGATATAAAGCAACTTTGGGTTATAAATGACTTTGAAATAACAACAGCAATGTACTACATCACAACACCATTTAATCATAATAGTAAGCGTTTAACGTTATGTACTGTTTGATAATTTGCATTAACAAATCATGGACAGGTATTGATAGGGGAACGGCTCAGAATAGGGCTCAGAACAGGACCTGTATGCATGTGTATATATATATATATATATATATATATATATATATATATGTATATATATATATATATATATTTATATATATATATATATATATATATATATATATATATATGTATATATACATATATATATATGTATATATATACATATATATATATATATATATATATATATATATATATATATATATATATATATATATATATATATATATATGTATATATATGTATATATATATATATGCATATATATATGTATATATATGTATGTATATATATATAATATATATATATATTTAATATATATAATATATATGTAATGTAAAAACTGAAATACTTTAATCTTAATTAAAATTACTGCTATATTAAAAAAAACCCAAGTCCACGATTTCTCTGTGTTTCTAGTAGCCTTTTGACGTCTGTGCGCTTTGTAATAGACAAAAACTCCTTTTGGTGATAAGAGCTCCTCAACCTGCTTTCGCTGAACTAAGATTTCTAAAATTCTCACAGCATTTTTAAGGCCGCACCTAGAATTACTCCCCCACACTGGTGGCGCCTCTAAGTGTATAAGAGGCCGCATGGCAAATTTCCGCTATAGTTAATTGTTGGAGAGGACAAAATAAAGCTGCTAATTTTCCTTTGAAAAATCTTGTCTTTCTTTCGACCACCACAAGATCAATTCGGTGCCGAACAAGGAGCTCCACGGCTGAGGCACAGCGTGTCCACCGCTATGCTTCATATATATATATATATATATATATATATATATATATATATATATATATATATATATAATATTAATATATATATATATATATATATATATATATATATATATATATATATATATATATATATATATATATATATATATATATATAACTGAAAGTGTTTACAATTGATATTGATTTTGTTTTAATTTTATGATATATAGTATTGAAAATTGAGTTCAGTAAAGAAATATAGCAAGTATAAAAGAACAATAAAAAGAGAACATTGCAGTTACGTTTATCCTCTTAAATATTACATTTTCTATTTTAGTTAGAGCAATATCAGTTATGCTGATTTATAAACATTTATTCTTCAATATTCACTCAGATACTCCAGACTCTTTCTTTACATTGTTTCTATATTGTAAAAAAAGTTTATTTTGCTGTAAAAATGGAAATAATTTTGCTTAAGGCTTTAATTGCTTCTAAATTTTGCTTAAGGTTTTAATTCCTTCTAAATTTTGTTTACGACTTGATTTTGCTTCTTGTGGAATTCGCAACAGGATATTTTAAATTAGGAAGAATTTTTCCAGCATATGTTTTGATTTCTTATTTATAAAACATTGATATTTAATTTTATGTAAAACTCAAAAGGGAAAGCAAACAGAAATTTCAAAGGAATGTGGTATATTGCTTTATATATCAATTTAAAACATTTTTCAATTTTATTTCAATTTATATTTCACTATTAAAATTTTGAAGGTTTATTTAAATTATTTTAAGAAAATGGAATTGAGCTCACCATTTATCAAAAAATAGTCTGTGATAGCTGTATTATTATAACTTTACTTGATAGAAATATTGTCAAAAAGAGTGAAATGAATCATTTTGTTCTATATATTTGTGAAAAAAATAAGAGGTATTCACCTTATTGCTAATTCCATGTTAAGTTTAACTCTATACTTTATAGAAAACTTATATACAAAACTAAAATTTGAACCTTAAATAGTAATTAGCTTAATTTTTTATGGCATGTGATTCGAGAAAATATATTAATCATTTATAAGTTTCATTTAATTAAAAGATTCTATAAATGAAATATAATATGATAGCTTTTGAAATATCGAAGATTCAAATTTCAAATTTTATATGCCCGTGTAAAAGGATTAGAACTAGAATTTGAGCCAATAAAAAGAAATTTCATAGTTTACGGAGTTTTGGGTATCAGGTACTCTTAAAAATTGCCAATGAATTGTAATCAGTGGAATTTAAATAAATGAAATTTGTCAATAAAATCTTCAGCAAATTTAAACTTATGAGTATTATTAAACATTTAATATAACTTTACTGTTTTATTGAAGTAATGTTCTTGTATTATTTATAATATCCTGTAGAGAACCATATTGCGAAATTTATATGTTTCTTCTTAATCGACTGTAACTGGATATTACCTTTTAGAGATATTTAGACAGATGATAGATGTATACAACAAAACACAACTGTACCTTCTTTTCCCCAGTAGTACCAATAATTGCTATAAAGTGGAAGATTGTTTCCACTTGATTTGCTTAGATATAGGATAACGCTACAGAATGATACACTGGGTATGGAGAAACACCTAATTTTAAAAGCTATAAATATTGTATACTAGCATATAGCCCTTCATATAACAAGATCACTAAAATTTTTAATTTTACAGAATTGTAAAGTACCCTATAAGACATATAAAAAATGTTTTGTTTTATTTCTAAGAATTACCTGGTACTCTCTGAATAATTTGTTTATCTTCATATTCCTCTAAAGTGAATGTAGCTTAGAATCACGTTGAATTCATTTAGAAAAATAATTCAAAGTTTTCTTAGCTACGTCGAAATTATTGTTAAGTTCTTCCCAATTTTTTGTCACAGTAATTAATAGAAGTAAAGGAATGAAACTATTATTTCTACTACACCCGTGATGTAGATCCTGGCAACCCTGAACTAAAAGCTTATATAGTGAAGAAAACTCATGTAGTAAGAACTTGTAAGCTGATACAGACAATATTTACAGGTAACAGAAGTGTGGAGATTGTATTTTGAATTTAGGTCACTTGTTACGAGTAGAATCAAAATAATGCTGAGTTTAGACATAATATATTGATTTTAAAAATTATATTAAAATGATATGTGATACAATATATAAAGTACCATATAAATATTATATACACACATATATATATACATATGGACTATATATATACATATTATATATATATACATATGTATACTATATATATATATATATATATATATATATATATATATATATATATGTATATATATATATATATATATATATATATATATATATATATTATATATATATGTATATATACTAGTTATATATATATATAGTATATATTATTATATATATATATATATATATATATATATATATATATATATATATATATATATATATATATATATATACATACATACATATGCTCACAACTTATTTAAAATAATTAAAACTTAAAAACTGTTTGAATAAATAGGTTAAAAATCTTAGCTTAAACTCAGAGTGTGTTTTCAGCATTTCTAAAAATCTCCTTTGAAATGCATATGTAGCACGACTTCAGGGTTCAGAAATAATTTTTCTCCAGGACTACAGGAACTAAATCATTTAAGTTCAAAGATTTTGTACAAGCTATCCATGTCTACTTAACAAAATCATACCAAGATCTGAAACTGCTCTGGCTGACAGAAATGGACTAATGTGATATTGTAGGACTAGACAACATTCATTACTGTGTCTGTTAAATGATTATAGTGTTTACACGTTTTACTCTTGATTTCCTAAGCAGGATTTTTCTTTGTTTTATAAATAAAATTTAGGGAAATGCAATAGTTGGTAGAGCCTCCACGAGAGACAATTACAGCTTGAATCCTCCGGGGCATACTTTCCACAAGTCTTTTTATTACAGCTAGTGGTATTGTCTTCCACTCGGCTTGGAGTAGACATACAAGTTCTTTCACCGATTTTGGAAGGGTAGTGCATTCTTAATTCGGCGATCCAACTCGTCCCAGATGTTCTCGATAGAGTTCAGGTATGGGCTCTGGTCAGACCAGTCCATTCGATGAACTCCATTGGTCCCATACCAAGCCTTGGTTAACCTCGAAACATGACAACTGGCATTGTCGTCTTAAAAGTAACAGGGGACCAACCCGTAAAACTGTCACAACATAGGAAACACTTCGTCATCCAAAATAGGGCAGTAGGCATCGGCGTTGAGTTTACCATGAATGGGCACCATGGATCTCAGTCCATACCAGGAGAAAAATCCTCAGACCATAATTCCACCTCCGCCGAACTTGACTGTTGGCACAATGCATTCTCTGGCCGGAGAAGTTCTTCAGGCAGACGCCAGACCCAGACCCTACTATCCGAACGGTAAAGGGTGAATATTGATTCGTGGCTTCAAAGAACATGTTTCCACTGATCTACGGTCCAATTTCGATGTGATTTGCACCACATTAACCTAGCATCTGGGTTGGACTTTATGATCAAAAGCTTATGGGCAGCAGCACGACGATGAAAACTAAGCAGATGTGCTACCTTAAGGATGGTATTCATTGAAACAATATTCCCGGATGTTTGTTAAAACTCCTCGCAAATGAGGGCCATCAGTTGGGTGCGGTATTTCCGAATCTCTGTGGACAGCAGTCGTCGGTCTCTATCTCCCAGTTTCGTTGGTCTGCCGACTCGGGGCACATTCCGACAATCACCACTCTCCTTCCACTTCTTAATCATATAGGCTACTGCTGATTATGGGTACTTCAAATCGCTAGATATGTCCCTTAAGGATCGTCTACATTTGTGATACCCAACAATTATACCTTTCTCGAAATCAGAGAACTCCAACTGTGCGGCATCTTGCATGCGACTAATGCCGATGCTGTTTCCTACATGATGTATACCGGCGGAGGCCGTGACGTACCTCAGAACCGCAGATATAATTATTTGCATAGGTGTCCAAATACTTATTGGTAGATGATGTATTGTTTTGTTTTAGTCAGTGACCGGCATTATTAGCAGAAGCCATATAAAAATATTTCATTATAGAGAGTTGCAATTCAAAGGGGAGGAGCAAAATTTAGTGCTATGAATTACATAAATAGAAACTTAACATTCTATGGCTAATTCTTTCCGATATATACGAAGTACATTTTTACGTACATATTTGACAATGACACTAGTGAAACTGCGGTCTGAAGTGGTTAGAATAAATATTTAATACTTCAAATTTAAAGCTTCTTTTAACATACGTGCAGTCGTAGACTTAAATTTGACAAAATTGATATGTATGTGTAAAATTAATATTTTCGCTAAAATCTGAAACCTCAAAATTTTCGCTATTATTACACTTTCTTCACTTCGTTCAAGTATAGGCATACACAAATTCATTACATCCACTAAACATTGGCCAATAAAGGCTGTACGAAAATAGAGAGATATCAAATCGTAACTTGATTTTAATGATTAAAATTTTACATCTCATCAAGAGTCAGAAAGTTTCAATTAAATATTTCTAGAAAAACAAGCAACGAAGAGGAATGAATGCTTTAGAGAAAAATCTTTCATTGTTCAAATGCAAAGAAGACGTTTAAAAGCAGTTGAGATAACTTATAATTGCCTCCAACCCATTGGTATGCTTAAAATCTTTAATCAATGAGAACAAAGGGAAGTAATTAGAAAGAATTGGGAAAATAATTACAATATTACATAATTAGAGGAAATGAATTTGTCTTTGAAACTGAATATAAGTAGTCTCTTTGTAATAAAAAAGGTAAAACGAAATGAGAGAAAACCTTGTTTCTGAGAGTTACATTTAATTGAAAGAGCACAGATGCTTAAGCATTACTTCGCCGCGACTATCCTTTAATGGATAATGACTGAACCAAATTGTCATCTTATGGTGATGCAAAAATAGCCTATCAGAGCGATAAATTACGAAGTTTTTTCCACGCTTGCTGTCGGCCGACATTTGAATTGCAAAATATGTTATTTTATTAGCCGAACTGTAATTAAAATTCAACAAGTTATTTAAAGCTCAAAGTAACAACATTTTAATTTAAACATGAGTTAAGGAAAAGCTTTAAGATAATTAAATTTATTAAAAGCTTTATGAACAGAGGGAATGTAAATTTGTATTCATTTATACAAATTTATACCCATGAATTGCACATTTATACAATCATATATATGTGACATTTGCATGCGTTTCTACACACGTATGTATTGCATATCTATAAGGAAATTTTAAGAATATGATAAAATTTATAAAGAAGAAAAGATGTATCTGTGGTCCTGTTTCATTCGTACTCAAAAGTTGTTGCTAAAGCAACAACTTTTGAGTATTTAAATTTGATTAATCAAATTTAAAATACATTTGGAAATTTCAAACTTTATGTTAAAGATCATTATAATATATGAATTCAAATTAAACTCGTTTACATAAATGTAGTAATTTTTCAGTTAGAATGAAAAAAATATACTACGGGGCACAATTATTAATGAATTAGTTTAAAAACACTTAAATAAATACAATTTCGGTTATAACATAAATTTATTTTGAATTGTGTCCATATCTAAGACGCTTCACCCTATTATGTTCGTGTATAAGAATTGAAGAGCTACATAACTTTATTAAAGCATACAGTGAATACCTCAGAGAGGAAAATAATAAGTGCACATACATACTGGCAATTATTCAGCTACTTAGAAATCACATCAGTGTATATCTATCTGTCAATCAATCAATCTGTCTGTCTGTCTGTCACATAGTTTTTTATGCTCACATGCATACAGAATATTGTGTAAAATTGAAAAAACTGCTGTTTTTGAATAGACGCATTTTATAATCATTGTGATGTATATTTAAAATTGAGTAAAATAATTTAGTTATTTATTAAGACAATTTTTAATAAAGAGTAATAGAAATATACTTACTATTTCATGAAATACATGTTCAAAATCCCACATTAATCTTTTGATGACACATGAGAGAAACTAATTTATTAGTATTTGAAAGGGGTTGGAGTTATTTTCCATCAAAATGTTGGTACCTTCAATAATTAATAAATTAATAGTACTTAATTCAATAAAAATGGAGTTAAGTACTATTAACAAGTTATTAACAAGGTATTAGTAAAACAATTATGAGATCTTCCCCTTCAACTTGCATTAATGAAGCAAACATTTCACATATAATATATCTTGGAGGTAGTAACCTCCCATAAGAATTGCAATATACATTCACGTCGTAATCTGGGAAGCGAGGCCTGGTGGATAACCTTAAAACCTTGTACAATAATTCCTTAAGGATCCCAAACCCTCTCTCTCTCATGTACACTATTTGTTGTTAATAAACTTACATTCATCGGCAATTTGCAGCATACAAGTTTCATTTAACATTTTATTACTACTTTTATCTATAGTAGTTGTTCTAAAACTATACTTGGAACTTTACTTACCCAGACCGAAGGCTGCGTGCGAAACAGCTTATATATATATAATGGGAAAAGCAAATACAAAAGATATATCCTATAATTACAAAGCCTTAAAAAATGGTCTCAGTCGAGACAAAGCAATGTATACACTATCTCTTTATTTATTTGGTCAACGGATTGGAATGTTCTATAGAAAAAGATAACGATGAAGAAACAAAATAAAATAAAAATGTATATTTTGCATTCAGTACTTTTGGATGAGTGAAAAGATGGAATACCTTTTTATGTATTAATATTTTACACATTCTATGATTTCAATTGCTGTGTAATTAATTCAGTTATTTTCAGATAAAAATGATTTTAATTAAAGATGTAGATTAAATAATAATGATATTCTACATTCGATACTATTAGGTTTTTACAAATATTCTGGAGTTCACAGTTATAAAATCTCATTAAAAGTCTTTGCTAATAAGCTTCACATTATCAGTGAATAGTGCTTTGACAAATTTGAATATGTTTCTTTTTCATTATAAAAATATTTCATCGCCTAATTTAATCTAAAGCGTTGAAACATTTAATTACTTATTTGAAAAGCCTTGCTTTCTTTTTATATTATGAAATATATTTAATACCTTTTTTAAATTACTTCATTTATATTAATAGTTCCTTATCAATTCCGTCTTCATTAATTAACAAAAGTAATTTTATGCTATAATTAATTCTTTTATGAATATCGTAAAAATAATTATAGTGAGCATTTTCAGGTTATCTAACTGGATGTTACAGAAAATGTTAAGTACTGCGGAAATGTTAAAAATTGATTGACATAAACAATGATTAAGTTAACTAACATGTTAATAAAGGTTAAAATCATCCATTATTGTTAATGTGAAAACGGTTAAATAATAGTTATTTATTTCTTTTGTCAAATTAAGAAAATTTAGAAAATAATTTAGGTTTTATTACATTTTTTAATCACAGTTTTATGAACATAGTTGAATACGTGAAAATGTAAAACTCTGTTCCAGAATATAACAATAGTGAATTTATGAATCTTTAAAACACTCGAGTTTGTTTCTAATTACCATAGATTTTTAAAATTTATTAAATATTTACCTTCCACTAGTGGTTTTTAAATTGTTACTAAATATCTACTTAAACATCTGGTTATTTTCGGGGAATCGTATACACTATTTGAAAAATTTATCTTAAATATTTAAAGCAAATCAATATGTTGTAAGTACTTTATCAAAAGCAATTAAAATTATAATTCAATTTTTACTTATTTGTGTAATGTAAAGAAAGTATTGTAAAAGCAAGAATGTTGGCATTCTGATTTAAAAGAGAAATACACTTTTTGACTTTGATTAAATCTATTATGCCTAATTCAAGCGTAACGTTCGTACATACGTAGAAAGAAACTTTAGTTTAGGAACTTTAAATAACCCTTTTTACCAATTATGAAAATGTGTGTGTGTGAGAGAGAGAGAGAGCGTGAGTGAATGAGTGAGTGAGATGTATTAAAATTATTTAACTTTAATATTTCCTTAAAATCTTTTTCCCCGCCTCTAAATGTCTTAATCAAAGGAGGGTCCTCGACTTAATTCTTTCGAAACATTTTCCAAAGCATTCTGTCCTATAGATGTAAAATTTTCTGTCTATTCAACACGTTTTCCAGCTGTCACTGGCAAATGACTCCGCGTTTTTCTTAACAGTTTAATTCAGGGAAGTTTCTGGTCTCTTGGAAAAACTCTTTCTGTCTTCGTTCTTCGATGCAACTCTGTTCGAGCAGACTGATTTTCGTGTCTTTCTCTTGTCTGTCGTTGACTAGTAAACATGTCTGTTTTTAGCAGCTCAAAAATAAAGTTTTATTTAGACTTGTGCCGTTCTCTTCAATGTGGCCCGATTGCATCTTTATTACTCCTAGATGATTAGGCTTCTTCTTGCACAGTAACCAGGGCGAGTAAAAACAATAGAGGCTACATAATTATTTGACTAGAGGGAATAACTATTACATATAAATATATATAATCTCCCATAACTCTCAGTAAAACATTTATGCAATCCTATTACTATATAACTTAAACCAATTTTAAATTTTATCTTTCGTTAATTTTTATTATAAATGATAAGAAAAATGAAGTCACTTGTGCCTTAAGACCTTCAATGACCAATAAATCTTTAAATGTTTAATCACACTTCATTTGTGACCACAGTAATCGGATGAAAAATTTTAATACTCCACTAGGTATCCGTGTTTTCTACATCTTTGATTTGTCATGTCATCACAAGTTTACGTGTGATAAGGCCTTTAATGCTTGCTACTCTCCTCGTTTACAGTACGTGTGTATTACGCTGACCTATCCGAAGACATACAGCAGCAACTAATGATGACCTTGTCGCAACAGTGACCCATAAATGGCTACAAGTCACCACTGACCTACGAGAGGCCCGACATGGTCCGATTTTAATGTGGTCCAACCCGGTAAGGCGCAAACACTACAGAAGTAAGCTCGTGACTACCAGGAAGAACGCTAGGAAAAGATCACTCAGGTACCCCGGGATCGTGAACCCCGTACACACCTAAAGAGGTGTGTCCCTGGGGACTCCTCATTTACAGTAAAGTCACCATTGGTGGGTCGGCAACTTTATTTGATACCAAAGTTCGCGTTTTCGCATTACGCTGTTAATATGGGAACCGGTTTTTGGAATTCACTTTAAGCAGTAGGTCCAGGTCTCACAAACTCTCTTGTAGCAAAATAGTAGAACGTACATATCTTGTCCTTTTCATGTGTTGTTCAGATGAATATGTGATAAATAATTTATAAATAAAGCGAACTGTGCTGATCTACGTCTCTTAAAATCATAAAACATTTTTTCGTTCAAATTTGACCAAAATTATGCATTTCTGTTTGAGAAGGAAGTGTTTTGCTCCTTTAGCCAAATCCCGAAATTCTTTCTCTGATTCTCAAAGGTAAAAATGATATTGCTGGCATTTTAATAAGAAAGTAATATATCTCCAAGGAAAAAAGTCTGCTACGATCCCCAATAATAGTCATCCTGAACACAGCATTGTGGGAAATTTCTGCAGTCAAAAGTCACTCTCTTTAAAGAAATTAATTGCTGTCTCAGAATTTTCCCATGAGAATTAAACCCCAACGTGGTACTTGGTTCTCTCTCGTTGCAGGTTGGTGTTAGGAGATCTAAGCAGAGAGCAGTCTGAGAGCAAATCTGAACCGGAAAGTGTCCGTTTCAGATTTTCTCTGGATTTCGTATTAATTTTGTTGAGATGAAATAAAAATTGCTTTCGGACACGACGTGTGATGTATTTATTCATGACAGAAATTTAACGTGACTCTTGGCAGCCAATTATGTCAGGGCTGAGGAAAATAATAGGACAATTCAAAGGGGATTTCCCTTATAAATGTGTGTGCGGTTTGCCCATCTTTTCACACACACACACACACACACACACACACATATATATATATATATATATATATATATATATATATATATATATATATATATATATATATATATTTGTATTTACATTTTTTAAATTTATGTTTAAAGCGAAAGTATTAATTCTTTAATTTTATGAAGCACTTTTATTAATTTCTAAATATCTCACCCTATGTGTCAGTTCGATACACTTTTCTACATTGCTATTACATTTTCTGTTTCAAATTCATATGGAACAGTAAGCAGATAATTTAGATTAATGAGAAGCCTTTTTATTTGTTTGTTGGAATAAATCATATTGAACATAACTTTAGATCAAAGGCTCCCAACATTTTACCTCACTCTTTCCGGTTCTAGAGGAAAATAAAATAAAATAAAATTTCTGTTTTTAACAAGCACATTGTTTCCTTTTCTTAAAATCAATCTATGTTGTAACCCATAATTTTCTGACTTTTAGGTTTTTCCATTTATTCAAACAATTATGCGATAATGACTTATATTAAGTCCAGTTAATGTATAGAGGAGATATTAAAATTTTCACCTACTTAAAATAACCAATGCAGTGAAATTACCCTCATTCAAGAGTTGGGACTAAATATTAGATTTTCAATAAAAATATCTTTATAAAAAGTTAAAACAGGTAATTTTGAGCAAATATGAAACACATGCAGTATTTTTAACGGCAAAAATTTATGACATAAAATTACATGTTTCTATCAGGAAAATTATATGAAACAGTTATGTAAATATTAAGATATTTGCTAAACCAATTCATAATAAAAATTTTATAGCATTTTCCAAAAATTAGGCGTAATGAACAACTTTTTTTTCTTTTGTTTTGGTAAAAAGATCATTGATGCCAATTTTTACTCGTAGTTCCCGATTATCTAGCAAGCAGGTAGTTTATTTGATGAACTATATCACAAGATCAGTTCATTGTTAAGGTTCAAAATAAATAATTTTCTAGAAATTTGTGAAGAGATACAGGCTTTATATAAAATCCAGGGATTAATATCTGCAATCTGTAAAACGTAGTTGAAATGTAACCTGGTCATTTTCTTGATATTATATAGTGTCTTATACACTTGGATAAGATTTAACATGGTTTTCCTCAGTGGAACTGTTAAAAAATTAATTACAGTTGCTTAGACCTTTTTAGGGTTATCGACTACGTTTATACTATTGTGCACCTTGTTTGTTTTACAAAGGTATAGAATAAGAGTTTTTTTTACACTTTACGAATTTAATACAAATCGTTGAAAAAATTAATTATTTATCTACAAGTCCTGCTTTTTTATGTTATTAAATATATTTAATACCTTTATTAAATTACTAGATTTATATTTAAACTTCATAATTTATTTAATCTTCATTAATTTGGGAAGGCAATTTTATGCTTCTATCCCTTTTTTATGAATAATGTGTGGTTACACTGAATGTACAGTTATACTGAAAACATTATGTTCTCCAATCGGACATCATGGAAATTTTCAATATTTTCGTATTTAAATATTGGTTGACATAAACAATGATTAATTTAACATGTTATTTAATAAAGGTTAAACTATTTATTCCTTGCAAATTTGAAACAGTTTAATTAATAATTGTTTCTTAATTTTGACAAAATATTTCACATTAAAAAAAAATGTAGGTGGAGAATTTTTGGAGAGAAGGGTGTGGTAGATCTTAACAAATCGAATTATCTCTGAAAATTGGTAGGGGTTCTGAATGATTTAGCCTTTTCATGCCACCAGTAGAAGATTATTTAGCCCACAAAAAGTCATCAAGTTTCTGGAAAGTAAAAATTCTCCATTGTGATATTTCTTTTCTAATAAAGAAACAAATTCCATTCGTTTCGTAATGATATGTTCACTAAGTTGCAGACCTTTGATTACGTCTCTGTCATTACGTAAATACATAAAGCTATACAAAAACATTTCTTCTTAAGATTTATAGCCAACCAGAATTTTAATCCAAATTTATTATGTTTTTCTACCATGCACAAAAGAAATTTACAAAATGAAAAGATAATGCTATTTCATATTATTTGAATTGATAGTTCACTCCAATATCTATAGTGGTCATTTTGTCCACTCACTTTCGACCGTTTTAGATAGGACAGTAATATATATGTAATATATATATATATATATATATATATATATATATATATATATATATATATAAATACCCTATAAAGTTTTCTAATTTTAGATTCATTCCGATTTATGTTTTAATTGTAATTCTAATTCAAGTTGTTGAGCTACTCTTTTTTCTACTGTATGACTGCATTTTTTACATTTTAACAATAAGATGATAATTTGAATAACTTACAATTTAATACATTAAGAAGTAAAGCTTAAAATATGACAAAAGGGAAATAATTTCAGTTCCTGAGTACAGGAACATATTTGCTAGAAAGAAGGCGATCATAGACATCCGTTGTTTTCTTAATGTACTGAATTCATGTATTAAGAAAATTAAGTTGGAATTATGAAACCAATTGTTTTGCTGTACCTTCATATGATAAGAGTTACACATAATTTATAAAAAAATATTAGAATTTACTAAAGAATAAAATAACTCGAAAACATTTAAACGTAAGCTTTCATAGAATAGTGTAGATGTAATGGATAAATTTTATAACTTAAGAGTTCTTTAAAAAGCAGTTTGTAAAAAGATTAATTTATTCTTTTTAATAATGAGATTATTTTCTGAAAAAAAATTAAAGTAAACTGTCGAGCTTTACATTTCTTGAAGCCCAATATTTTATCCTAAAGGATTTTGAGATTATTTAATTTATTCTACGTTTGTTGCACTGAATAACGAAAAAGGTCTCAGCACCTATGCCTAAGGTTACTTTTTTTAAAGAATTAGCAGTTATATCTCTAAAACTTTGAGTCAATAGCCATCTCAGTGGTCAGTTTCTAAATTAGAACACTCAGAGGCATTCTAAATCTTATTTTTCCGGATGGTGTGAAAATAATTCACCATGAGTCTGAATTTCATGTTCACTTGGTAGAGGTGGTCTTCATTTTGACTTTTATTTTACAAGATTGGAGACATACTGTCAAAAGTAAAGTTAACATGTAATGTTTCTTTCTTTTCTTCTTCACTGGATACGTAATATTGTAATATTTTAGTGTAAGAATGTTTAATTGGAGAAATCAGCTTTTTAAAAACACTGACATTTAAAGCACTTTTAGTTTTCTGTTCTTTAATATGATGCACCATTGATGTAAGATTACGAATGTTTCGTTACAAAGATTTCTTCATATTATAAACAGAATAATTTTAATAGTTGTTAATAGTCCTCTGCATATTTTTCTGCATATTGCATAGATGATTTCTGTTCGATTGAAATTTGGCTATTTTCAGTGTTGTAAACATTATTATGTACAGCTTTTCCAGAGTTTTGAGTTTAATAAACATTCAAAATTGTCCACTTCCATACGGTATATGGACTTCTGTCCAACTTCCCTAAAAACTCGCGTCTAACAAACATCAATTCAGATTTTAAAACTTAAAAGAAAAGATAAGATTCCTCTCTTCCTTCTGTCGTAATTCGTTGTACCCGATTCGGGCTCCCAGTGAGTGTGTAACCCGTGGATGTTATTTCTCTCCTCCTGATGGGCACCCAGATTTGATATTTTTTCAAGATACAGGTCGGATATTTTTTTCTGATTATAAATTATTATACCTACAATTTTATTCTAAAGGTGTCTTATTTATTTCACACTTTGAGTTGTATACACTTCATTGTATTCAGTAGGAAATTTTCTGAATTTTTCGGTTAGTATTTTTTGTCGTGCTTTTGTTGCCAGCTAATTTAAACCAATAGAAAAAAAGATGTTAAAAAACTGTTCAAACAAAAAAAAATAATGATCTAGTTCATTATTATTTTAAAGAAAAAAATCTTATTTCGAATAGAGAAAAATTGAATTCAATTACATATACCAAGTTTCTCGAATTTCATGCTTTTCTACCCTACCCTGTCCGAAGTTGGAAGAAATGGCAAAAATTCTAATTAAATGCTTCTTTTTTATTCCCTCTGATCAGAGAATCAGTCATCCAAAAGTTTTCACACTTCCGACTCTCCTCACCCTGTTTCCCGGAGCAAGTAGTTACGAAATGCTAATCTTAAAAAGTTCCGTCTAGAAAAAGTCTTTGTGGGTTTCCCTGAAAAGTACAGTTAAACTAAACGCTTGAGAGGAAAGACATACCTTTTCAATTAAAATTAGCATTTATCGATTCTTATGTGGTGCAGAAAAAATTAAGTTGAAAAACGTGTTCGAAATTTCAGAGTTTAACTTCTTTTCATGGGGCTGAAAGTGATTGATTGAATTAATTTAGAAATTTATTTACTTTAATGCTTTGAAAGGGTTTTTTTCTAGACTTTCATAGCGATAGTAATAGATTTTGAAGACTGATTCTATTCTTAGTTCTGTTTCAATAAAATCTGTGTTAAAAATGTCAAATATTTAGGTTTAGCTTTTCCTTTGGCTCTTTCAGTAATTTAAACTTTTTTCACATTATGCTTGACAATGGCTGGAATAATAGCAAACATTGGCAATTGTTCTCTAGAGAAAGACAAAACATTGCGTTTATTTGTTACAAAAGAATTATTTACAATTATTTATCGGTTCACCCACCTATGTTTATTTGAATAAGGAGTTAATTTCCTTAATAATAAACCAGTCAAATCATTGTTTCAGAAGTCAAGAAAAAGCAAATTGTGCGTATATTAAATTTTATGTATTGTTAAAATAAAAAAAATATAATATAAAAGTAAACTTTTTCTGTAAAATTTTATTGTGATTAAATCAGGATTTCCTGGTTTAGAGTGGAATCTTGGAAGAAATACACCTGAACATTTGCAACTCCAATGCCTAATATTACTCACTTGCTGGGAATCTTGGCCAAAGAACTGAACCCAGTTCTCAAAAAAATCTTGAGTTTATACCTGAAAAGAAAATTTGTTAGTATACGTTTAGATTTATAAAATAAAAAGTATTTTATTAAAATACATAATTCTGTTTATTATATTATATATAACAATACAATTATTCATTATTTTATTGTTAAAATCTTACATATAACTTAAATACAAATTACAAATACATACAATAATAAATTTTATTATTTAATTTTGTTGATCTTTAAATTCTAGCTATTATAGTTATAATTTCAACAGCCACAAGTGTGTTATTTTAGTAGACGTCTTTTGCATTTTTGTAAGCCCTCTATCCAAATGATGTAATTACTATAAAATATTTAAATCGATGATGAGACATATAAACTTGTAAAATTTGAACATTTATTTAAAAAGAAGCATAGCAAAAATTAACCATATACATTAACAACTCACTACGAAGCAGAAAATATTCTCTTACGTTACATATTTTGCCTTGTTTGGTATTTGAATCGAAATTCCTTAATACTATTATATCATTATGCTCCATCTACAAAAATTATTTTGCGTAAATTATTTATATATAATATTTTTCTTGACAGAAAAAATAATAATTTGGGACTATTTTTGGAAATAATAAATTTGATTAAATGCCACCACTTAAATTTGCTTCCACAGACAGCAGTCCGATTTATAAATATCCTTCCTGTTGGAAAAAAATTAATGATCTAGTGTTTATTATTTTAAAGAAAAAAATCGTATTTTAAGTAGAGAAAAAATTTGAAATTTTTTTGCCAATGAATTATGAAATACAAACATGAACGAGACACAAAATGAATATTTTGTGAGGATGAGATAATTGTTACCACAACACACTATACATTTATTATTAATTATAACTTAAATGCAAAAGCGTTATTTCCTATATTTATCAATTTTAATTCATGTCTCACCCTTAATTTTTAATGGTAATAAGAAAGATTTATTTTAAGGTTTAAATAAATAATATCCTATATATTAAAATACTCCAATTATGTGTAAACGGAATATGAAGGGAGCAGCTTGTGTCCATCCTTATATTGTTTGATTTTTTCCAGTACAATTATCACAAGATCGAACAACAAACAAAAATAATATCCCTCTTTTATCAAGTGTTAAACGAAGTTTCTCGGCATATGGGGACACGAACTGTTAGTTCTTTGTGATGTACAAAGCATCGATTTGGCAGAAAGCCGGTCTTCGGAAAAGGAAATTATCGCCACTTCCGAAAAGTAAATCCCAAAAAGTTTGCATTTTTCAGATACTCTGTGTTTTTAGCAAATGGGAAAACTTCTGAAATATTCTTTGTTTTTTTTTTCTTTCTCCGTAGGTACGTGTGAAGCTTCTCCCTCCTTAGATAAGCAAAGAGGTGTGGAAGTGAGAAAAAGAACTTCATGAATATGTGAAACTTCGATCGCCTGTCAGGCCGTATCGGGGATTTTGGGACAGAAGAAGTGAAACCGTGAGTCATTTAAAATTCAGGAGTACTTTGTATACGGATAAGGGTGAACTGTTAAACGCGGAAAAGCAGTTTAGATTATACAAAGATATCGGATACACGGTTTTGCATAGACATGTGGGATGAATCTCATTCTGCTAGCTTTCATCTGACTTTATAGGATAAAAACCTCACTTAGTTGCATTTGTAGAAATATGGATTGATTGATTGATTATAAGAATAAAGCGTAGTCGTGAAAATTTTTTTCGATAAAGAGAAAAATAAAAATTAGATGCATATCATTTATGATATTTGAGTTCTGAAAAATATGTTAAAAAGGAAATTTAATTTGAGGTAAACAATATCCCGTATATAACGTACATTC
Source organism: Pardosa pseudoannulata (assembly GCA_032207245.1). Lineage (NCBI taxonomy): Eukaryota > Metazoa > Arthropoda > Arachnida > Araneae > Lycosidae > Pardosa > Pardosa pseudoannulata. The sequence goes on from CM063505.1 coordinate 199,584,671, forward strand.
AGTGCTACAATGAATCGTATTAAATTTTCAATTATAAATCAACCTTTAACTGACTTAAAGTCAATTACCTGATATCAATACTATCCCTGCTTATGACATGGTATTTTGGGATTAGCATGTCTATTTTTAATATCACATGCATTTTTGTAAAAGATTAGATTTGAAAAACATTACTTTACAAATGGAAACATATTTTGAGTTATGCAATATCCTGTATTTTAAGAACTCAAAATGTTTCAGTTAGTATAGATTTATTACAACGACTCGCTTTAGATTTGCAATGAATTTAATATCAATGCTAACATTTTGTATTATGCGTAACATTAATGTATTTGTTTGCACTCGTTTTTTTTATTTTATCTGTAATTACATCAATATTTTCTAAAAAATTAGATTCGAATACATTTTCACTCATTCTTAGTTATTTTACATTTTAAAAAGATGTTCCTCTAAAGAATAATAAAATATATAACTATAAATATATAAATTACTAACATTCTTACTAACATTCTACGCTTTCGTCATAATCTATTAACTATGAGCACGTTTTTCCATTGTCACGTGTATTTTTAGTCCAAAAGAATTTTATTTAATCAGTTTGACTCATATTTATCCTACATGTTGTAAAAGCTTTTCAAGATTTCCAAATCAATTAATCACGAAGAATCTCTTTGGAACAGAAGAATGTAAATTAAAGCTGCTTTTAGCTATTATGATAATATAATCAAAGTCTCTTTATAAAAATACTTTTGTGTTTAGATAACACTTCTACCATGTGGTTTCAGCCTTCAGAAAAAGTTTTAAGTAACAGTTTAATAAACCCTACTAAATAAAAGACCATAGTTCTATAAGAAAATGATACAGTTATTGATAAAAATCTAAGAAATTACACTTTTACTCCAAAAAAAAAGAACTTTTTTTTATAGATTATCCATTATTTTTGTTATTTTACCAATTTTAGATACATCACAAGTGTATGTGGGAGAAAAATTTTTTTGCATTAATCAACGTAACTGAAACATCTCACTTTGCAAAATTAATTATGCTTAAAAGAAAGTGGAGGCACTGCATTTCTACAACTGGCATAGGTACTGTAAAGGTTTGTGTAGTTTTAACAATTTATTATTTTTATACTTAATCAGAATCTTAATATTCAATTATCGTTTGAACAGGAGAAATAAAAACAGCATTAACACGAAATACACTACTTTACTTTCCAACATGAAATTGATTTAAATTAGGAATTACTGAAGAATATTTTTTAGATTTCTTTGCATTTGACAATTTGACTTCATTAACCAATATTGAATGGGGTGAAAAATCAGAAAATTGAAAGTTTAGTATTAGATTTATTTATTTTTAGTTTCCCACTCAGCCTTCGGTATGGGTAGACATAATCACTGGGGTCACGTGATCTTTTGAAAACATTTTTTGTAGGCTCATTTAATATCAGATAAATTGTGAAGTATTGTAAAAATAATGTTACGTTGGCCTAGTGTTTGAGAAAGAAGAAATTAACTCTCATTAATAAACACATGGACAAATAAGTCTTGATTAAATGAATTCATACAATTAAATAAATGCCTAAGGAATACAACTGTAATCAACTTATCATTTGTAGATATCCAAGACTGCTCTCGAGTCAGCGCCGACCCTAAAAAACAATATGGTGATGGTTTTTCTCAAAAGGTATAAGCAGCGGATGCCAGCAGCGTTCACCTTCTACTCTCTTCTGGTCACAGCCTTGTCCTCTAAAAAAATCAGACTGGCCTGGGGAAGAAAAAGAGCTCCATGCCCAAACGGAGGGATCAGAAAATTTCAAACCAACGGGCTGTTCTATTGGTTGGAAGAAGTCCGAAGTTTCTTTCTAGTTCAAACCGGTTCTGTTCTGGTATGTCTTTGACGATGACTCACGAGAAGAGGTAAAAGAAGCTGAGCAGAATATAACTTATCGTTATACGTATTCAAAAATGCATATTTTGGCAATATCTTATGATTTACCTTTGTTCTCGGCTAAGAAAAATATTTACTTATACTTTGCATATCGTAATTACATTTAAATCTAATGATGCTTTTTATAATACGGATTTAAAAGTACCACACAGGACAATCTGAACATTCTAAGGGAAATTATCTCAAGGGTACAATAATTACAAAACTCGTGGAATGACATTTAATTAGTTAGATTGTAACATTTTTCTACAAATATTATATCTACAAATGTACTACGATTTTAAATATCATTTTTTCCAGTTTTTTCATATTTTCTTCTAAAACATATTTCAAATTACAAATTATGTAACCTATTTTTTCAAGTGGTAAAGTAAAACAATAGCGCTTACATACAGTCAACTTTAATATCTACTATATTGTTATATTCTGGGATAGGTTGGTCAGAAACTAATAATGACAATGACCGTTTGTAGATATTAAAGTACATCTGTACAAAGTTTGGTTACTTTACGACAAATCGTATGTATTTGCATACAATAATCCCAAACACGCACAAAATAACTATTATAGTATAAATAAGTTTAATATTCGCTTATGGTTTCCTAGAAAATCATAGTAAAAATTTAAAACTCCCTTTCAGAACTTGATTCACTACCATCGATTATAACTTTACTCAATCTAACTCTGTTTACTACGGCATTGACAAATATATAAATACAGCATTGTTTCTCAGTCAAAACACAAAATTATCCATTTCTTCAAAGAAGAATTTTGAGCGCCCATTCTTTTAAAAATTATGGGATATTTTCATGTTTTACTGAAAGAAAACCACCCAATGCTTCAAATAACAGCCTATTTCCCAGATTTATAGCTTTACATCTGATATCTTAATTCATATCACACAATCTCACGTTGTGAAATGATGATCAATCTCACCAGGTTTAACTCCAATTGGATGAAATGTGAAGGAAAAATTGCAAGGGGAGTTAAAGAAATATAAACAAAACAAGTATGATTGATGAACGAGGACTAAAAACAACGAACAAGTGGCTAGTATTAAAAATCCTTGTATTCTAACTTGTAGGAATGGGTTTTGACATTGGATCTAATTATATTTGACTGATGTTCTGCCGGCGATAGTCTCAGAGTAATGGGTTTTAAAAAAATGTGCAATTGGAAAGACGTAAGATATGACGTTTTTATGTCTCATAAATATTTCTTTATCTTGTTGCCCTTATAAAGAAAAATATTACAAATATCAGAAATTATGGTTTGAGAAGTATGCCAAATAACAGTTTTGTTAGAAGAAATGTAGCAACTGTCGAAAGTCTAAGTTATGATTGTAATCTGTCTCTTGATTTTTTATCTTTTTATATTGACATAGACGTTCTGTGATGTTTCGTTTCATATTATTCTACCTAAATATAACAGATAGCTATTGTCTAGAAATTACATAGCATAAAATGAATTCTCTTCATTTGTTAGAGAAAATTGACAGTTAAATTAATAATCTAGAAATATGAGCAGTACATACACTAGAACCCATTGCTGTTAATTCCAATACATATTATTTTTCAATTACAGTAGAATTTTAGACATTTAAACTTATTAAAATATAAAACTTCTAAATGTACTCCGGAAAATAAAAAAAAATACGTAAATATTATATAAGGTTTAAAAATGTGATGTTCTTCTCGAATGTAACAGGACAGGCCTGTTGACGATTATATTATAAGAGTACTACGTACAGAGTCCTCATTACTATTTATGAGAGAACAACACAAGTTCAAACCTTTACATTCATTCGAAGTTTAGGGACTCTTGGAGGTATTCGACAAATACCGTATCCCATTGTTTTTTAAAACTATTGATGACTATGATATTTTTAGCTTCAAATAAATAAATAAAATCGTGCAACAAAAATATATAACTGAGTGTCACCTAGAAAGGAGGTTTTGAACGCACGCTAATCACTGAACAATATATGTGTTTCAGTGAAGTTATTGCCGATACAATTTCAAAGCGTTTTTTGGTTTTGAATGACGTAAAATAAACAATAAATTCCTGAAGAGTATGCTTCTACTTTTACCATTATTTAATCTGATGTTGCACTGAGAAAACGACTTAGCAGAAAACAAATTCTAGAAAAATATTAAATTTATAATCTAGAATAATTAAGTCAGTAAATTAAAAATCTATAATGAAGGTTTTTAATCCTAAAAATTGTAAGTAGTAATAAAATTTTTAAAATTTAGAATTTTAATAACATATGTAAAGGTATATAAGTTTGAAAATTAAGAGAATATAAAATGCACACAAATTCTTTTGGCCAAAACTAAACGTTGCCAATGAGATTCAGTAGTTACTACTGCTTAATTTGAGAAAAAATATCACTTATTAATAAAGTAATAATTGCAAAACAGTACATAGATCCTTTTTAGTTTTAAACAATTTAAGCTAAAACTGTAATTTGACTATTTTCTGATTGCATAAAAAACAGAAACGAATGTTTGAATATAAAAAAACAATACATTTATTAAAAATTGATACTTTTATAAGTCGATAATTTTTTTATAACTTGTTCTTGTTTTTACATCAGCATAAAGTTCAAAGAAGAGAAAGTTTGCTTATGTTTGACAATTTATTTCAAAATATCTCAGTCAAAAAATTCTATTTTGTTCTATTTGGAAAGGTATTAATTTTTTTAATATTCTGATACTATATTTATCATTCGAGCTATGAATTCTGGTTTCTTAAATACTTAAGTTAAGCTGTGATTAGAAATTTTTATATTTCATCAGACTTCCTTTAATCTCTAGTTAGTTTTAACATCTTTCTTCTTTATGATTAGTTATTTTAACTAATGCTTAACTAATTCCTAAAATTTGTTTTCTCGGAAGCTTACATTCGGAAGTTTCACGAAAGTTATTACAGAAAGTTATGTAAGATTTTGATATTTAATTTTTTTATAGTAGTTTAGAAAGGATGATGAATGAAGATAATTTATGAAATATTTTGATGGAAAAATAAATTAAAATTTTTCATTTTTGTTTTAATATATTTTATATTAAAATAACAGTAGGTATGCAAAAATTTAGAAATATGATAAAAAAAAGAGATGATGGATTTTAGAGTATTTCATGCGTATTGCCTTTGAAAGTCACAAGTCATCAAACGTTAAATGACTCGTGGTAGAATAATTAAGAATTCTCATTTAATCGTCTATGAAACATCTTGGTAGTGACAATCTACTCATATTTTAAGAAAATGATATATCAGCATTTTGATCATATAAAAACCTACTGCATATTTAGTAGGAAATCTTATTCAGATAATTGATCTTTCAGAGGAGGGATTCGAGTTTTTTTATGAAAAATTAATTAAGTAGGTCATTTAGGATGTATTTAAGTATACTAGCGTTTTTTTTCTATTTAATCAATACAAGTTGAGTCTGGATGAAATTCAGTATAGTAGTTTTACTAATCTCTTGACTCCCATCTCAAAATCCTAGTTCACTAGTAAGGGGAGGTAGGACATTAAAAATGTTTTTTTTTTTTTTTAAATTATTAACTTAGCATTTAGCATAAACTTTATGAAATTGAGTTCACATATTAACTGCATAAGTAAATTGAGTTAATTTTTTTTAGTAGAATCAATTAATAAATTTGATTAATTTATTTTAAAAATGCTCCTTGCGACTTAATTTCGCCTATATCCGTATGAAATGTGAACCAAACCCTTCTAATATTATTAATATAAATCGGGGTATTCATTTTAAATTATAGCTTTATTTATATTATCAAAGCTTCATAGTAGTTTAGAAAGTTCAAACTTTTAAGGTAACTTCTACGTGCAGACATAAAAATTTCTTAGTTCTCCTTCTTAGAAACAGGAGTTGGATCTGAAAAAATAAACTAGTGACCATTGTGACTCATTCACACCCATCAAGAATGGCCCTTTTAGATGCTCAGTATGAAGAGTCAACCTGTAAACAATATGGCAATCGTCCGTAACATGGTAACAATGGCGATTGTAGTGCCCATCATGGGTCATTGAGTAGAGCAGCCTTGACAGCTTTAAAAATTAAGAGTACTTTTCTTTCACGCCGATTGAAATTGTAATGTAAGCCGATGATTTTATCCTCAAATCTACGTTAAACTAACTCTGTTGATTATAAATTTGCACTTGCTATTCTTATGAGTTATCACTAGTAGAAATCTATGAGGCAAAAATGTATAAATCTTCCTCTACAGGTTTGGAATTAACCATCAGGGATTTGAGGAACATGTTATCAAATACAAAACATTAAACTCCGTTTAAATGTCGTTCGAGGTAAGGACATAACTCGTATAAATGAAGTAATATGTAATCGAAATTTAATAAATGACGTTTAATTACTGAAAATTTAGGTTAAAGTAATAGTTTTAAATTTTCTTAAGATTCTACGACAAATATATTAATATAAAGTATAGAAAACCGATATGTAAATAGATATTAAAAAAACATTAATCATAAAATAAATTAGAAATTATACTTTTATTACATATCTTGAGCACTGATAATACCATTCATGTGCTTAGAGGAGGCGTTTTATTAAAAAAATATTTAATTGCCTTTAACGTGCTGCTTGTATGTATTAAGTACATCAATGTGAATCAAATTGAATTGAAGGGTTTCCTTAGTATTTTGACAAAGTTTCAGTTAAATAATGGAAACAAAAAATAATCCAATGTTTGCACTCTTTGCATTGTATAAATGTACAAGTGTGTACATCATACAAGTACAGTGGTTACAAATACATCAGGATTTTAATGACTATATAAAAGAGAGAATGTAAAATCAAAATTTTAATAACAAACTTTTGATTATTGGAATATTAATGCAAATTTGTGCTACTGTATTAGTTCTAAAGTTCATTAAGATCACACTTTATATATATATTACTACATAGCATTTTGAAAAGAGAATATTAATTATATCTTAAAATTAAGCACTTAACATAAAATTAAAAAAAAAAAAAAACATACCTTTGTTGTATGTCTAGAGAAAGAGAGTATATTGTTTATGTGAATCCAGACTGGAGTTTAAATTATAAAATAAATCCTTAATCTCCATCAGTGTGCTACTTGTATAACAGTATTATACAGCAACATATCTCGAATTAAGTGCATTGAAAGTTTTTCCTTTAGTGTTTTGAGATAAAATTTGCGTTAGAAAAGGGAAAAACGACGCGTAACCGAAGCTTTGAGTTCTTTGTATATAAACGAAAGCTTTTATCATTAAAATGGCCAGGAATGCATCAGGATTGGGATAAAACCCATATATAACGGTGAATGTATATAAGAAGCGTATAAACGGTACTTTACTGTATTCATACTCTACCGTTTATCTTTCCCTTGATTCTAATACAACCAAAAGTAAACATTTAAAGGATTTATCATATTTAAATAGAAACACAGTTTTATTTTTTGCATACCATCTTTAAAAGCAAAGTTTTGTTTAACTTTCATAAATATATCTCTAAAATGTTTATTTTAGAGTTAGAGCCAAGATATCTAAAATATTTGCTTCAAGTAAAGGAAATTTTATCTCTTATTATAATAATATTAAAACCTTCATAGATAAAAATTTTAATTTTGTATAAACCATGTCTTTTGAATGCAAATACAAAATGAGTAAAAATGATTAATAAGTAAGTTAACTCATTCTTTTTTTTGTTACAACAGTACTTATCGGTAAATCTTAACTCTATTAAACAACTTAATGGAAATTCATGAAAATACTCAAACGTAGAAAATATTCCTGCTTAATATAGTGTATTATATGAATAAATTATGCTATAAATTATTTTAAAAGTTCAACGAAGTAAATACAGTGCTTAATATTTTAACAAGCATGCAAAAAATTAATGGAAAAGTCGTACTTTATACCATTTTTTATAAATATTATGTTTGAAAATTTTTACACATTGAAAAGCATGAACTTTTGTTAATTTTTTCCTACAAAAACTAGATGACAAATCTCGATTAATTACATGCACTATACAAGTCAATATAATTCTCTTGCACAAGTACGTGAGTTAACTGTAGAAAAGTGCTACGGACGTATGTGCCGAAGAAAAATCCTTTGCTTAGTTACTGTTTAATGAACGATATATTTATCTGGCAAAATATACTGAAACGCAAACAAGCTTCGTTTCTGTGTTTTCTGCTATGTGACAGTAAAAGAAGGGCATCTGTTTTCAAATATTATTCACTCAATAATACTGAAAATTACAGTTATATTCTCTTGTATCCTGAATAATTAGGACAGGTATGTGTACCTTAATTTACTTAGGAAATAATGATTAGATATTAAATGTCGACCTGATCTATCTTACAAAAAAAAAGAAAAAAATTTTTTTTTTCTTTTTCTTAAATTTAATTCATCACAAGATTTCTACGTTTGAATTGCTCAAAAAGTATTTTAAATACATTGAAAAGTACTTAGCCATTAATATTAAGAAAAATAAAAAATAAAAAATCAGTATGTCACTATTCGTTTGAAACGTTTTACAAAACGACATTTCTATGTACAGCATATATTTGTAAGTCCAGAAATATTATTTATTTATTTATACAGTAGACTAAAGTTTTGAACTAGACAAAAGAAATCTGGTTGAAAAATTTTGAGGTTCAGGTTTCTGTTCACATATAAAATCACTTGGCAGTACAAGGCGAAGCATATTTGCGTTGACAAGCCATTTGAAATTATAAATCTTTTCAGTAAAGAATGCCTAAAATCTTTTGCGTCAGTTTTTATTAAATTGGGTTTTACCTCTCACGGATAAGTTGCGTAGCTGGAAATTAGAATCTTCATTATTTACTCAGACTGATGTTTTCTGTAATGAACTTGAATTGACTTGCAATTAGAAGATCATAAATTCACATTAAGATTTATTGCTATGGTATTTAAAATATAATATAAGGAAAAGCTGAAATTTTCTCTACATATTTGCAGTTTTTATTTTCTTATAACGTAAGTTTTGTAATCGCAAAAGCTTTTGTTTTTTAGATAGTAATGGAAATAACCAGTTTAACATGTTCAAATCCATTTTGACAAATTTTGTAATTTGTGTCTGCGACTTACTATAAATTTGAAGATTTAGATATCCATTTTGACCAGTCGTGAAGAAATTTTGAGAAGTTTCGCATTCTAACCTCTAACTGGAGTTTTTAACATTTATTTGGCGTACTTGAGTACTAATCAGTATGAATTAATTCTGCCAAATTTTCACGAATGAGCAGAAAAATGCCCAGAATAGGTGAGGAGAATTTGTCATGAAATAATTTTTAATGTTATAAAGAATAGAGTTTTGCAACATTTAACACTAAACATACCAACACTTAATACATACCTATTTCTACCATAGCCGGTCAAATGACCGGACTTAATTCTGATTATAAATGTATAAAATATGAAAATTGGAAGGAAATAGACAAATAAACATTAAAATTAAACAAAATTATGAGTCAATTTTTGTGTATTGAAATAAAAATTTTTAATTCATTTCCCATGTTACATAAAGAATAGAGTTTTGCAACATTTAAAATGATGTTCAAGAAGAATTGACAAGTACGTCGATTAGATTTTGTACAAAAACGAGTTGAAGGATTGTGTAAAGAATGAATCTGAGGACATATGCGATATAAACTTTAAAAAAATTTAGTGTACTTTAATAGTCGTAAAAAAAGTCACTAAAGATTTACATCAGATTATCCTTCATGGATCATTTGATATTTTTCTACACGATGTTATGCTAAGGGAGAGACTACACATATTGAGTTATTGTAGTTTTTTCTACTAGTGAAGATACTTTTGCCATATTTGGTTACATGATTGATTTTCTGAAGTCAACTTATGCGCAAAATCCTTTTATTGGATTATCCTTTTATTTTAATTTATATTTTTGTTTCAAGATTTTCTCTTTTTAAATGAAATTTAAGTAGATTTAATTTACTGTTCTCAAATAAACATGTTATTATAATATTACTAAATGTTAACTAAATCTAAAAATATGTGCTGTTAAGCAAGTAAATATTTAATATATCTATAATTGTATATAGTATTGACACTTTATAAAAATCAAATTAAGCTTTAATAAGATAAAAATTTTATGTAATTTTATTTAACTATAAATATTAACTTAAATTTTCTGATGATAAGGAAATAATTAACTCAAGTGTGTTTACTTTCAAAATATAATTTCGAAAATATGTATATAGCTGTAAAGTTTAGCGAAATGAATTAAAATGTACAAGATGTTAAAATAAATAATGCTTCCAAAATTGCATCATTTGCAAAGGGTTAATTACTTTTATGTCCCGTTGAAATAACGGTGTTTTCAAATGAAATTATAAAGGTGTAACATTTTGTTAGAAGCTGGATTTTGATAAAAGTGGTTTAATATTATTTCATTTTGCACTCACAATATCAGACAGAAATTTGTTAAATACTGTACTGTGTAAATACTATAATTTTCTTAAAGGTTTCATTTTTATTGTACAAATTTGAATAGCTTGCTGTTTATTTATAAGTAAAGGCATTTTAAATATTCGAATTATTGATTTACACCTTGATTGTTGAACTTAGATGGATCGTTTTACTATTGGAAATAGAGAACAATAAATGCTAGAAATGAATGTAGAAATTCATTAAATTTTGTGGATGTGATTAAGTAAACTTAAAATCACACTAAATGGAATTACTTAACGTTTATATATATATATATATATATATATATATATGTATATATAATATATATATATATATATATATATATATATATATATAAATATATATATATATATATATATATATATATATATAATATATTATATATATATATATATATAAATATATATATATATATATATATATATATATATGTATATTTATATTGAAATAAATTTTAAGCTTAATTTTTGATATAACTCTTGAATGAAAATCTTTTAAAATAATTCTTTCATTTTCATGTTGAAAAATGATAATAAAATAATATATTTCTTGTAAAAATATTGATAAAAAATTTAATAATTTATTAGGATATTTCGTACGGGATTTTGAGTGATTCAATTTCGATTCTAATAAAAAGAAAATGTACAGTTTAATATTTGAGAATATACATGTGCATATCCAACTGTTATATTTCCTGTGAATATCATTAATTATTTACCTTGTAGCCTATAAATAAATACCTATTTGAAGCTAATATTTTAAAACACATAATTTATTACAAAGCATTTTTTACAAAAGAAAGGAATATTTTAATATTTAAACTCTCATTTTTTCTTTTTTCTTTATATTAACTGCAAATGGTCAGGAGAAGATCTGAATTATTAAATTTCTATATCTTAAATATTAACAGCCACAATAGTCCATATACAAGACTTTATGCACATGGAGAATATTTAGTATAGCTCATAAAAAATCATAATTAATATCTAAAAACTGTCTCATTATGAAATCAGTTCTTCAAATGATTGTTCCAGAATGCTTTTCAAAAATTTTAAATCAATCATGGAAAATTTTCAAGATAATTTAGTTAGAGAAGTAGCTTTCAAAGTGGTTTCTAAGCAGTTCCAGCGATTAGTAGTGAATTAATGTGATGGTGCAGTAGAAACGTTTGAAACTACGGGAACGGTTTGATAAAAAGTAAAATAATTGTGACCCATATTCACTTCCATGGAAGTTAAAATAGCAATAAATAAATTAGTTGTCATTTTCTGCTTTTCATTTATTTTCTTTTCCGATGTCTTACATATTCACAGACTTCTCAAGTAGTTTTATTGGGGCTAGTTAATAAAAAAAGTGGCTACAAAAATGCATAGAATGGCATTAAGATTGCAAGGATCTGTAGAACATCTGGTTTATAGATGGGTAAAAAAGGGTCACACAATGTAGTTATTAATGCAGGCTTCGGATTGGACAATGGAAGGAAAGCAATTAAAATTATTCGAAGTCCTTAATATAATTTTGGTTGATGGGAAAGTAAATTAGTACATGAATAATGAATAGTTCTGGTATATATATATATATATATATATATATATATTATATATATATATATATATATATATATATATATGTATGTATGTATGTATGTATGTATGTATGTATGTATGTATGTATGTATGTATGTGTGTGTATGTGTGTGTATGTTCTTAAGACTTAATACAAAACATCGATCAAAATTAGAAATTACAGAAAAGAAAAACTTAAAAATTTCTAATTTTGGAAGATGGTTTACACGATTTCAACCTCATTCCACTAAAATGGAAACTTATTCCGATAAATTATAGTAATTCCACAAACTAATTATAATTGTCCCCAACAAAGGACGCTAAATATTTATGGGTTGATTGAACTGTTACTCTTCCATGGAAATCCATTTAACGTGATAAAGCTATTCTTTAGTATTTTTGTAGTCGTATATCCTAAAAAAGAATGTCCACCGGTATATTTAGAAATATGTTTTCCGCGAATCATTTCCCTTGTTAAGGTGAACAACTATTTCTACGTACCTACAATTGCATCGAGGAGATTATTTAAAGAATGTATACAAAGAAAGCTCGTGTGAAAATAACTTTTGTGACATCACATGCATTTTCTCTCATTCGCAAATGGGGATTTCTGTTTTTTCCTTTCTCCAATGTATTATTCAGCAGATCTGGGTCTGGAAAGAGAAGATAATGAGAGGGCTTTGTCGAGATTTTCCTTGATTACTTCGGGAAGCAAATAGGGTCCCAGGATATCCTGTCGCACGCACTGCTGTTTTTGCAATTTTCCTGATGTTTAGCGAACATATATATGTACGTTGTTTAAGTGTTTTATGTTTTTTAAGGTTTTCGTTGTGGTTCTGAGGAAAACCTTATTTTAGTTAAAGAAAAAGATTCAAGTAGTTCAAAAATTTTCAGTGATACTATACATATTCCTTTCTCTCTTTCTCTCTCTAACTATCTTTAATATATATATATATATATATATATATATATATATATACATATATACATACATATATATATATATATATATATATATATACATATATATATACATATATACATACATACATATAATATATATATATATATATATATATATATATATATATATATATATATATATATATATATATATATATATATATATATATATATATATATATATATATATAGGCGTGTATAAATATCTTAATAAGTAACTATTAATTGAAGATACGATGTTCATTATTTCAAGTACGGTTTAATTTCCCCTCAAAAAACAGAACTCAACAAAAACACTTGTGTGCCATTCACTAACCTAAGAAAAAATATATTTTCTTTCACCTAAAATGATTATTATATAAATTATTGTTATTATCATGTCAGACGTTATTAGTAGAGTTATAACATTTTTGTATTCATTCTCTTACACTATCCCTTTTCAGAGGACAAATTTCCCTTTATCGGAGAGTTTAAAAGTGTTTTGAAACAGATTTTGCCTCGTAAGTTTTTACATAATTTTGTAAAATTCTAGCTTAATATTATTTAGAAGTACTTTTTTGAATTACAAGTGATATATTTGTCAAAAGTATTCTCTATATAGCATACAATTACACATACATAACTAACATATAAGGAAAATTTTGTAATTAAACATGAAAGAATAAAAAAAGATTTATTTCTCTACCCTCGTTAATATTAGTGTCGATCTGACTTCTTTTGTTGATATATAGGTCCAAACTGTCTTTCATTTCGATGGTATGTTTTTATAATTCTCTTGAAAGTAATTCTTTTTCAGGGATAAGCCATATTCTATAAAATAAGCATTCGCAAATGAGTCATTTCTCGGTATGTTCTCTTCTTTTATCACTTCCTCGGGTCAAGTGCACTGATATGCCAAAGAAATAAACGGGTCTGCATTAGGTTTTCTGCATACTAATGTTGTTAAAATTTCTTAAGATTTGTGTGTTATCTCGATGTTGGCGAGAAATTTGGACTTTTTGACAATACATTTACAAAGCACTTAAGTTAAAAAAGAGAGAAAGTTTGGCTCTTTGTTAAGAAGTTTGTAGAAGCAAGATTTCTCAGTTCGTATTTCTTTTTTCACATGAACTACACACGAACACATGAAGTTTGACTTGCCGTTAGTGTCACTAGCGGTCGAAAACGAGGCATAACAGATATCAGGGCTATTGTGATCCTGATCTTCAATGTGACAACGAGCTCTTTTAGTATGGCTCTTTTAGTATGTGTAGCCTGGAAGATATTAATATAGGAACTAATATTAATATAGGAACGCCGAGTAAACTTATATTTCTTTCTCAGCCGCCATAATTTGCTGCTTAGTAACTAAAGTATATATATTTGAAACTCTTAAGCAGTTTTAAAAATAATGTTTAACAACTCCAGTTTTTCGCTAATTACGAATGAATACTCGAAATTGGAACTAAATATCTATATCTATCAACCTACATGTGTGTATGTGTGTGTGTAAATATATCTAAATCTATATATATTAATATTTATATAGCTATTTGTCTTTCTAGGTGGATATATTTAACATTTATATCTCGTAAAAAAGGGTGTGTATGGTTGAATCGTTGTAAGGCGATACAATGGAAGGAAGCCTTAAATATGATTAAATGTTTTACCTCAAAGGTAATGGCGAAAGCTTTCACATTTGGTATTTGGAAGAAGACAACAAGAAACCATAGAAAAAATTCATACACTGGATACATACATACATACATACATATACATACATATATATATATATATATATATATATATATATATATATATATGTATTATATTATATATATATATATATATATATATATATATATATATATATATATATATATATGTATATATATATATGTATATATGTATGTATCCAGTCACATACTCAAAATATATCACAAAATATCACAAGTATATCACAAAATATTTTTTATTTGACAGTAGTAGCTCGAATAGAGAATCTAAATAAACAGACGGATCTAAAACAAACTTTTAGAATATAAATACAAACATCAAGCTAAGTTGAAATCCTTACATCAGGTAAACCAGTTCTTAGTGTGGTAATGTACTTTGAGTGTTTTATTTTTCTCAGAGAGATATCTGAAAAATTTTATAACTCCGGACATAAAGATAGTTTCTTTTTCACTGAAATCTTTCGTATCTATAAAGAAATTGAGAGTTGAAGTTGAACAAAACAATTTTTCTTTTCGTCCACTTTAATATGTATATTTTGTTTATTTTTCCAAAGTGTATAATTGTTCGATGGCAGAAAATTACTTTACCCGTCATTTAATATTTTTTAAAATTAAGTATTTTAAGAATTTGGGTTTTATTGGGTTGTTCGGAAAGTAATTTCGTTATTTTCCCGACAGAGGATTTAATTGTACTTTTTTGCACCCAACTTCACATTTAAGCCATATAACTTTTATATGCTTTGAGAGCTCATATATAAAGGCTTGTGTGTGAAAAATTCCAATTAATTCTAAGAAGTAGTTTTTGGTTGGTGCCATTTTAAATATGGAGAGCGATAAGCAGCATTTTCGACATATCTTACTCTTTTACTACAGAAAAGGTAAAAATGCTGTTCGAACCATACAGAAATTGACTGATGTG
Source organism: Pardosa pseudoannulata (assembly GCA_032207245.1). NCBI lineage: Eukaryota > Metazoa > Arthropoda > Arachnida > Araneae > Lycosidae > Pardosa > Pardosa pseudoannulata. Next base: position 199,600,282 of record CM063505.1, read on the forward strand.
TATGGAGAAGGTGTGTTGACATTACGCCAGTGCCTGGTTCGCTAAATTTCGATCCGGCAATTTTGATGTTGAAGATGCACCACGTTCGGGAAGGACAGTTGAAGCTGATAAAGATGTTTTTTGCCAGCAATGACCAAAAATTTTATGAGCGTGGAATTATGCTACTACGAGAAAGATGGCAAAAGTTGTTGGGCTAGAACTGCCAATATATAAATTAATAAAGTATTTGTTTATTATACGAAAACTGTCTTTCATTCCCCCCCCAAAAAAAATGAAATTACTTTCCGAACAACCCAATAGTTGCATATTGATATATCTATGAATCTATCAGTTTAAATACATACATACATAACTATATATATATATATATATATATATATATATATATAATATATATATATATATATATATATATATATATATATACATGTATGTATATACACGTACATATATCTTTATATATAAAATTATTCATTGTACTTGTAATAAAACTCCCCCTAAACCGCTGGATTGATTTTGATAAAATTTTGTGTATGTAATTGAATTGATTCTACAATGGTTTAGATTCACAATTTGATTTGATAAAAAATGTTTTTTTAACTGAAAATCCAGAAATGCGAGCTTATTGAGATTATTATGATACCGCTTGAAACTCGTCTATGCCAACGTATCTGTGACGCAGTGGTCAGCGCAACAGGCTTTAGTAGGAGAAATTGCAAGATCAAATCCCCTTACATGCGGTGTGGGAATTTTAATTCAATCGAATTACCTTTGTGATGAATGTACTTGTGTTGTCATATATTTTAAAAATATTGTCTTTCCTTACCTTTCCATCAAACGGTTCAATTTATAATTTATTTAAAAAATTTTACAATTTTTCTATTTACAGAGTTAAAAAAAGACTATATATATATATATATATATATATATATATATATATATATATATATATATATATATTGGGGTGTTGTGGATGTATGTTCGTTGCTTGTCTCATTGGGGAGTAAGACCCCTCCCCGATATTTTTGTTATTTATATACTTTGTATAGAGAAGTTGTTTCAATTGACTTTCCTTTTCTTTACATGTGAATTAACTTTCATTTCCTTATTTATTTTCCTATATATTGTATTTACCTTTTTGACTTTAATTAAAACTTAGCAAATTGGTGGTAGCAAAAATTTTACATTCATTTAAGGTCACATGACACTCACTTGCATTAAATTATTTTCTTAATGCAATTGATTAAAAATATAAATTATATGCATTCATAATCAATGTTATCAATACATATGGAAAACATGTGTGTATAAGAAGCTTTCTTTAGATGTGTGCAAATTAAGTAAACCTGTCGATAAGTAGTTTCCGGAGTGTTTGATTAGTATTTTATTGCGCAGTAGAGCTTTGGGTACAACTTTATTTATAAAACACAAACTTTTAAAACAAGTTTTATTGAATCGAAGAGAAAAATGTTCGTTTTCTTGCATTTTGAAAATCTGAAATATATAACTATAAAGAAAAATTTCATATGACTACCAAAAGTATGTAAGAGTACATATGTGCTATTTTAGTCAGATAAATTGGAATTCCAAAAGTATGAAACTTTATATAACAGAATTAAGTAATTATTCAACTGTAAGTCTAAGTATCTCCTGGACAACTTTTTTGCAATTTTCATCACTTTTTTCAGAGATTGCGTGTAGTAAGTTACTAATGGTAAAAAAAATTGATTTACAGATCGTGGCAGAACAATAATATCTGTTGTATGGAAGCACAGAAAAATATTTAACCGGAAGTATGGATAAACAATAAAAAGGGAAAAACTTACAACTATTGAATGTTTGTGCTAATGGTTCAATATATTCCTAGAGTAATAATAAAATTTGCATTAGGTCGGTGTGATGAGGGCCTTGTTTAAATGGCGGAATTTTTAGGACGTCCTGAAGTGTAACTTTCTTCTTTGTATGACTTCTCAAAAAATATTTCACATAAATTTTTCTGTTACACCCTTTCTTACGATACCTGAAAGTTATTTTCTGCAAAAATGTTAAAAAATAATGCAAAATGTTAAATGTTCTGCATAAATGTTAAATATTTTTGAATTTTTAAGTATTTTATAAATAATATTTTATATTAATAAACAAGTAAGTTTTAATAAGTAATACGAACCTTTTTCTTTGACACAATGGTCAGAATTAAATTTTTTTCTTTTACTCTTTGTCTTTTACACATGCATATTGAAAAGCCTTAAATAAATTTCAATTTTAACAAATTAAATACTTTACTTTTATTTGTTCCTATTTTTTTCTTAATAAAATTTGCCTAAATATTTGAAAATTCCTTTATTAATAACATAATTCAAACTTATTACTTTTTTAATAAAAATAAATTCTAGAATGTCTAAATTTATTTTTCATTTCTAGAAACCTCTATTAGTTTTGATTGTCTCTACAAATTTTAAAAATTATGAAAAAATTACAATGATGAGAAGTACTGGTGAACATCCCATCTAGCTTCTTGACTTTTCATTCTGAGCCGCGGTAGCTAAGTCGGCAAAGACAACGCTGTTGCAACTGAAGGGTTGCGGGTTCGGAGGCCGATCTGCCGTGTTCGTTAAAGGTGTCTGGGGTAAGAAATATATGCTTATGGTCCCAATGGCCTCCAAGTTTTTAATCAATACCTCTGGGGGTATCAGGCCAAGCTTGGGGGTCTTCTGTTTGGTCCCTTCTTCAAAACTATCACGACCCATTTGAGCATAAGTAGTACTTTCACCCTTGTGGTGATCGCTAAAAACGAAAGCTTCACCCCTCTACCTTAATACGAGTAGCGTATGGCTTAATCGTTCTCGGTTTGACCAAGTGGCATAAGACAACAACAACTACAGTTTATCTTTCTTCGGTTTAAATTTTTAGACCATTGTGGTATTTTTTCAATGGCACCTCCTTATTCCTGCCATACGTCAAGGAACTTCAACCTCCTATATGAGAATCGTGCATGTATAGGATTGGTCACAGATATAGATAAATACAAGAATTCTTATCACGTTTCAATAGTGGAAAGAAAATTTAAATTTTAACTCTTCTACCACGGCTCTTACTAGAATAAGTGTACTTTAATAATATAAATTTAATCTTTAAAAGACAAATAATAATTTTAAATTTCTGAGCTGTTTTTATAATTTCCTTTGAGCAACTTTCACTTTGAAAGAAATAAACTCAACTTTCAATAACATATTTTTCAAACTTTATGTAATTTAAAAGCTTTATACGAAGCAATAAAATTAGGAACGGTTGGAACTTATCAGAAAGAAAAAAGTTTCAAAATTAACTAAGTTTCATTATTTTTGCAATTAAAATTATTATTAGCTTTGTATTTCCCCATTTCTAGAGTAAGCGAATTTTCCTTATTAAGGATTAATTTTCATGAGAGAAATAATAATTCTAATTTTCTATTCTGTCGATATCACTTTCTTCGAGAAACTTTCACTTCCAAAGGGAAAAAAGTATTAAATCAGCTGTAACTGAAGCAGAATTCTAAGTCCGATCTTTTTTATCTGTTTCTTTTGATGGAGATATCTTGTTCTCTCATTCCAGCGTTGTTCCAAGTCATCTACCAATGGGATTAATTCACTCCTGTCTGTCTCTTTTCGCATCTGCCAAGTTTACTCAAAGTGCTTTATCACGAGTGTTTGTAAGGATAATGAAGTCATTCAAGACGGATTGCTACATGTGTACGGCAACCAGATAAACTAAAATAGGTAATTCGAAATGCATGGCTAAAGATCTCCACATTTAATTTGAACCTTTAACAGCGTAACTTACTTTAATGATAATTACTACCATAATAATTCAAGCGTTTATTTAAAGTTGAGTAATTTAAAGGACAGTCTAATAGATATCACATTTTATATCTTTTACTTTCATACAAATTAATAATGCATCTTTAGAATGCAGACATTTATAAATTCACATATATCCAGTCTTCTACGGGAGTTCCATTGGTAACTTTGGAGAAATAAAAATTCATACTTTAAGATATTGTGTAGACAAAGGGGTTAAATTCTGTTACATATTAGAGAAACAAGCAAAATTTCATTCCGTTCACCAATTAAGAGAACCCGTTACAAATGGTATCGCTTACTGATAATGCTTTTTTATTCACATACTCACACATGCACACCTACTCATTTACAAAGTCATATATATATATATATATATCTATATATATATATATGAGTTAATACAGTCTTCTTACATTAAATTTGTATTTCGTATTCCTCCAAATAAATTTGCAAACTGGAAGATTCTAAATTAAATTATTGATATATTTTAGTAATTTTCTATTAAGTGTATTTCTTTCAAACCCGGAAAACTGGAAAATTAGTATTTGACTATAATACCTTTATACTTCATGAGTTTTTCTATCCAATTCACATGAAATAAAGGGAGCAATTAATTTGGATTATAACTTTTAATGAACTAAATATTAGCTGAGCAATTAAATTAAAACTGAATATACAAGGCGTCTATTTCATTTCAAGTTTTTTTTACATTAGCCCTGCCGTAGACCGCAAAACGTAGACCGCAGCATTTTAAACCAAACCAAACCAAAAAACATTTCTACTTTTTATTCAGTACTATAATTAATTTAGACAAAATAGTTTTAGAATAAAACTGAATTTTTCTGAGAACAATTATTTCTTTTAAATGTATAGCAGAATAGCACGAATTTAAAGATTTTAAAGGGGAAAAGAATAATTTTTAAGCAAATTTTTGTACAGACTTGTAGAAACCATTTGTGTACTGCAATGTATTTCAAAGTTATTTTCAATCTCATCAGAATTTCTTTTCTGCACTAAGTTTTAGTACTTTTAATCTGATGAAATTATATTCCCATTTCTTTTAATTTATCCGATACATTGCCATAACAATCAGTTTACTCATTCTAACTATCAACTATTTTTTTATCAAAAAATTAGTTTTTCGTTGTTTCTAAGGCTGCATATCTTTATACTTGTAGTTCAAAAATATAATTGAATAACTAAAGCAGCCTGGTTTAATATTTTTGTACCCATTAAGATATTTTTATTGCAAAAGCATATTTTAATTAAAATTTCGAATACCCAGCAGATAATATTCTAGAATTAAACTACGCTCATGTTATAATCTTGAAATTCATATATTGGATTTATTTAATCTAAGAAACCCATAAGCCTATGACTAACATAAATGCAATGATATACTTAAGAAACTCTCTTATTTATTTTTTCCCCTCCACTGTCTCAAAACCCATATCAGTCAAAATGAAAGAGCCCTTTTGTTTACGATCAGACTTGGTTCTTTTTTCCATAATCCGGGGCACGTTTTTTATCACTCCGTCGCCTCAAGTTCATACGAGGGTTAAGTTGAAAATCAAGACGGCTAAAGTGACAAAGAAAAAGAGCATAAATGCTTTACTTCCGCTTTAAGTTCTGTGTTCCCCCCGATTTCAAACTCATTGCTCTTCGGTGGTAGCCCAGCAGAGGCACTGCATTCCCTAGTGTTGCTTTTTATTAAAGCATCCATTTTGGGAGCACCAAAGATTTGGACCTCCATTCTTCCATCTCATATATTTCGCTGTTATTCTTGTTGCATTCTAGGGAAGTGCCCGACGGCAGGAATATAAAGTGGACAAAATCCAAAATAGACGTTAGCAGGCTAGTTAAATAAAGTCTGCCAGATTTAGTTTGACTGTTAGACGTTCCATATGTCTTAGAAAGAGCCTCAGATCAGAGAACGATTTAGCCTTCAACGTCCAAACGTGAGTTTATTTATATTATTTTTGGTAACTTTCTACATCTGCTTATTTTTCTTTACTTTGACTTTATGAAGGACTTTACTCAATACTTTTCTTAATACAGAATTTCACAAGATTTAAATATAAAGTTTAAACATTTTATGTTTAACTTATTTAAACCTGAAATAGTTAATATATGCATTTATATATATATATATATATATATATATATATATATATATATATATATATATATATATATATATATATATATATATATATATATATATATATATATATATATATATATATATATATATATATATATGAATAAACATATAATTAAACAACTTACAAAACTTTTATGAACTATACTTACAACGAATACTATGTAAATACAATAAAAAAAAACATGCTGGTATAAAGGCTGAGCATGTCTATTTCGATTCGTTATGAGATAAATTTTATTATTTGGAAAAAAAATTGACGATTGCTAAAACTGAACTTAAAGTACTCATACAGTCAGGCTAAAACAGAGATTCTATGTTACAGTCTACTTGTAAGAATTTCTTCAACCATTCATCATAGGTTAGTTATCAGATCACTTAAAAATCTAATTAAATAATATGGTATCAGTGCCACAAAATTTAAAAGATTTGTTAAATACAATAAGATACATGAAAATAACAGAGGAATCGCAGTAAATATCAAACTTAACATTAAACGCATGAATAGCTTCGATTTTTAAATTTCCTTTTATTCCCTTCATATACGTATAAATTAGAATTCAGTTTTATTTCCTTGACTGAGAATATGGACTTTGAAACATTTTAGCCACAATGTTAATAGATTCAAAATTTATGCATGCTTAGCAAGTGAAAAATTTAAAGAGCTTCTCAACTATGCTTGTTTTTTCTTGAATTCTATGCATTAAAAGTTCTAAGGCTGTGTATTAAATTTATTATAACTTTTCTATAATGTATAATATTGAATAGTATACAGAGATAGCCATCTGCTTTGTATTTTTCTGTACAGAAAAAAGTGAGAGAACTTGTCAAATTTCAAAGATTTTTCTTTATTTTTTATAAAATAATTATTTAGAAATCTACAAAAATCTTTGCAAAGTCTTCTATACAATGTTTTAATATAATATAAAATAATTTTAGAACATGCATCAATATTTTAAATTATTATAAACATTTTAGACTGTTAATAATCTAAATAATCTGTTAATAATCTAATTAAATAAATGAACTGTTAAAATTTTATTTTCTGAATATATTTTAAATCAATTCCAAAATTAAAAACAATAATAATAGTTAATGTAATGCTTGATTTTTTTTAAAGTGATAGGATACCAGAAACCTTTAATTAGTTTTAAAATGATTTTAATTATTTTTGGAAAATAGCAATAATATTAAAGTAGAAATTTCTGAATATTTCAGCTTTTGAATACACAAGGATACCAATGTTTTTAATACTTAAAGTTGAAATGTAGATGCCACTTCTCTTCACTTGATTGATGCTAAGTTATAAAACATTATCAGTTATGAATCCTCATTGTTCGAAAACATTTACACAAGCATTTTTACTTGTTTAAAGCCTTTCACATGTTGCTTAACTGTGATTCTTTTTTATAAAAACAAAAAATCATGAGCGTTGCATAGAAAAGAAACCCTCGAAAGCCATGTGGCATGAAAAATATGAAAATTTTAATGTAAATTGTTATTAAGATTTTTCATTTCTTATTTAGTGCTTATACCTTTTTAAAATTCGAAAACAGTTAATAACGAAATAAACTAAATATGATATAATATTATGGAAATGGTTTAAAGACATATGAATGATTTATATATAGATAATACGAAATATATTATTATAAATAATTTTCATTTATATGTTTTCGGCAATATATTACAGATAAACTGGAGAACATTTAGGATATTCGATTTCATGAAATTCGAGATACAACTATATGAGTTAATTAACAGAACATGATCTTTATCCCTGTTTACAGATATAGAAGTGATTTTTAATATTGTTTGGAACGATGGTTTGGTGTAATATAATAAGTATCATTCATATAATTCAATTTTAAAAATCTTTATATCTCTAGAAAAACAAATTTTCTCCAGAAATAAAATAATTGCTGACTCTTATTTCTATACATCATAGTCCAATCTCGCAAAAAACTACATATATTTTTCTTTTTAATTCACTATTTTAAATAAGTGTAGTATCACAATTTTGAGAATAATACAGTTTTTATGCGTACTTCTGGAATATCAGTATTATTTTAATAAGCAAAAAATTTGTAATTACAAGTTTTACAAATTTCTGGTACTTACACGTTAACTATGCCAAGACCATTGCTTAAATAAAATGAAAACTCAGTAGGTGACAACCGACTTTTAGTCCGTTTCTTTTCATTTTATGAAGTTGATAACTTTATAAAAGTGTAATATTTTCGAGAAAAGTACAGTGGTATATATATAAAATTGAAAAAAAAAGGTTTATACCACAATTGAATAAAAACAAGGAGAACAAAGACCCCTGAAGATCTGTGGTACTAAACTGCAGTATTTTCCGCCCTCTTAGTCATTCCACTGTTCATTGACTGACCCTAGAAACCTTGAAAGAAAATAAAACCTGTTTATAGTTGATACTTCACTTTACTTCCGTATCTGATTTTTTGTCTCTTCTGTGTACAAATTTTTTAACACTATTGAGCTATTTGTATCCTATGTTTCTGTATTACTAGAGTTTGGGGTACACATCTTTAGTTTTAAAATACTCTGAAAATGTATACCTGAATTAAAAATTTTACGGAAAATGAAATCGATTTTATTAAAAATATAGAAGCTATTGAACCTTTTATTGCCTGAATCATTTCTGAAAAATATATATTGATCCATATCTTAAACTCAACGTATTATGGATTTCTAAGAGCAAAATAAATAGGAAATTTTAGCAACTTTAAATGTTAGAGCCTTTACTCATTCGTGGTTAACTCTCATTTTAAACATCATAAAATGTCATGTATAGAAAAATACCTTAAAAAAACACTGTAATTTTTAAAAAAATTCTGTTATGTAATACATATTATTACATTTCATACAAGTTGGGTGTGTCTCAAAAATATTCGTTTTGTGGACATCTCATGTTCCGTGGCTATTTGATTGCCATAGTAAGTTCTAAGTAGAAATTTCTCTTATCTCCTTCCTTCCTTCAATATTGCAATCAGATCAAAATTAAAAGCCTTACTTCTTTTGGAATTTGCGTCAAATGGGATTCCTCATGATTTTCAAACAGAAGGAGTTCCCCGCGTTACTAAACACAATGCATTCAATACCACTAACACATTAGACAGCTCGAAATTTATTAGTATCACGGTATAGGAGATCTTGCTATCGTGTAGCAAAATGTTAACTTTGGGGCCTAAAGCAAAGCGAACTAAACTTCTAGAGGATGGAAAAATATTTCTTCAGTCATTTATTTACATCTATTTCCTATTTCTTCGTTTTACTCAGAGAAGGTTATCTATCCCCAACATTTTATATGGACATACACCTTCTCTATTGGTTGATTTTTCAAGAAAATGTCATTTTAAGTGAGTAGTCTAATCATTAAGACACTCGTATAAACATTCCGTCATTAAAAAGAATTACAAAACTATATTTTAATAGACTTTTTGAGATGCATAAAATAATGAATTTACACTAATTGGTACAATTATAAATTATATTTTTTGTTACAGAATACTTTTTAAAAAATTAAATCATTAAGAGAAGCGAGAAAATTCATGGTTTTTTTCGTTATAAGGAGGTATTTTTATTTAATTCAAAAAGATACGAGTAATCCATATATCTTATTTTTTCCTTTAATCTGGATAAGTTTAATAGAAGCGTGAAAAAGCATCACCTAATTGAAATTTTAATTAAGTTTAAGTAAAATATTTTCGTTTTCAGAATCATTTAATTATATTGTTCAACCGACTTTAATAATACAAACTTATCAACTATTCAGATATTTTACAGAGATAACAATTAAAAATCGAGCATTTTATCCTCTTGGAACTGACCGTATGTTTTAAATATAAGTTAGAAGACATATACTATTTTACTATAATTTAAAAAATATTTATATAAGCCTCTGATTAATTTTCTTGAAATAAAATTTCAATGTTAAATTAAAAAAAAACTAGCTATAAAATCAATTTATACTTTTTAAAATTATTCAAAAATTAATTTCATTTAACATTAAAATATATTCCTCGTGATGATTTCAAAGATCCTTTCCATGACAAACGTGAATACATTTCCATGGGGTTGACTAGATGATTCAGGGTAACTTAATTTTCCTATAGCATTTCTGCGTATAATATTCTAACTAATAATCTAATTGAACAACATATTTCACTGATAAGATAAAGCATTTCGGACATACCGAGTGTTAAATTCTGAATGTTAGAATGATTTAATACAGCAATTAATCGACAGACAGTATTATTGATTATAAACATAATTTCATTTGTATTTCATAAGTAATTTTTACCATAAATTATGTTAGCTGATTGGTTTGTTTATTACTTATTTTATAAATAGGGAAGCAGAATTATTATACTTCAAGCTCTTGCGTTTTCAGGATTTTTGTTAATGTAAAAAATAAGAGAAATAATTTATACAAAAACTTATTTCGTAGGATATATATAAATAAGAAAAAGTGTAAATAAATTGGAATACAATTTAAATGTCTACCAACAAATAAGGGTATCTAGAACATATTTTACACATACAGACACATATATTATACATAAATATTATATATATATATATATATATATATATATATATATAATCATTCGATTTCAAAATTCCATAGTTTTGAAAATAAATGACACAATATGAGCAAATGATAATGCCTAAATAGAAGGGAAAAATATGGAAGTTTAAAATTATAAACAATAGATTGTCAGCGTATGTTCTTCTCTATTTCAGAAAAGTTTTTTATAAGATATTTGGCAACAAATGTGATAATGGGTACAATAGATGCTGATCATATATTTTTCTTGAAGCGTAAAAATAATAATTTCATTATTGGAGTAGAAAGCTTTTCGAGTGTTTTCGTTAGAACAATATGGATTTGTAATCACTCTTCAGAGTGATCTCATAGTAGGTACTGCATTAATCCAGGATTAACATTTTTTTCCATTGACTGGGCACTACCCCACTGGATCGCAGTTGAATTGGTCGCAGTGAACCTGATAACAACTTAATGGTACATCATATAACGTCAACTTACACAACTAGCTACCTAGATCACCATTATATAACCAGTGCAGTTTCTTCCTTGGGTGTTTGTAAAAGGTAAATTGCATGGGCCACTAATAATGTTCAAATTTATTTTAATTAAAACAACTTATATCTGATTCTGTACAATAATTTACCACTGTGACATTACAACATGTTTGGCAGGAAATCCCATGACGTTATGGCATTATAGATATTATAAGTGTAACTAAAAGAAATTGCATCAAATACTTGTAAAAATCCTTTCAGCATTTTTCTTTTGTATTGACATATTCACTTAAAGTTTTAGGTCATTTATTTATAAAAATAAATCATTTTGAAATCGGATGATTCGTGTTGAATAACTAAATATTTTAATAAAAGTAATCTAAGGAATGAAATAAGACTTTTCCGAGTGATTTCGTGCGATATTTAAATTTAAGGTATCTGATTACATTTGTAATAATAAGATTTTTAAATATAAGTATTTCTATAATTTAGATTTAAAAGAATTCATGGTAAGAGACACGAAAATTTAACTTTCTTTGACTTAATTGGAAAATTTAAATGGGACATATAAATCAAAAATGGAGATAGAAGCTATTTGTATCTTTAATTAAATTAGAAATTGTACAATAGTTCCTAATTAAAAAAATATTAACAAAAGAAAATGCTTTTCAATCTTTTATACTCTATATATCTATTTTTAAAGAGATCAAACATTTGTTTACATGCTTCTTAATGATGCATAATTTTAAGTACATATTTGAAATTTTTTATACGTTTGCAAGATAGGCTCGTTATCGCTGCTGATTTTCTGAAAACATACAATTAAACTGTATACGGGTAATCATATTTCATTTTCCATTAGATTTTAGAGAGATGATTTCTTTCCACAATAGCAACAAAATTTGATGAAATAAAATGTATGTAGCCAATAGAATTAAAATTTTCCGAGATTTAGTAATAGTGAATAATCATTAATCACTAGCATTTAATTCTACGATGTATTTCTGTTTTAATACATTATCCCAAAACAACTCAAACATGTTCTTTCCTACTGTGACAGTAAGACCAGGTGGATCAATAGCATGATTTTTTTTGTCAAATGCATTCACGTGTTCTATAATGTTAGTCTGGAAGTATATTTTAAATTAGTCGATAAACTGTAACAGTTCTAAAAAATGAATTTTTTGCTACGACTTCAATATTGAATAGAAAATTAAATAAAAATCATTGTGATACGTGGAAATATTCCTTGAGGACATGTTCGTTCAATTACTTTTAAGATTTTTTAAAAATAAAAGCTAGAATATTTTAGTAATGTTATGAAAGTTAATCTTGTTAATTTTCCCTTAAATTGAAACTAGAAAAGATTCCGAGGCTAACACTTTAAAAACCATTATTGTAAGATTAAATTTTATATGATACTTCAGATTTAGAAACTTGATCAAAACATGACGTAATTTAGAAACAATAGGTGGGGATCTTGTAACCAGACAGATCTATCTGCAAGAGGCATGAAGGTTTCAGCTTTTGTTTAGTATCGTCAAGGATGATAGAATGTATTTCGCAAGCCCTTGCAATAATTTCATAAGATCCTTAGTTAGAACATTCGAGAGGCTTTTTAACATTTTTCGAATAAATATGTGAATACAGACTTGAAATCCTTTCGGAAAAGAAGATCTGAAAATTATCACTATCATGCATTGGTCTTATAGCTCCCACGTACTTTTGACTTTACATTTTGCCTATTAGAAAAGTGAGTTTTAAGTATATGTTAAATAACATTTGTTTATCGTATAAAAATTATTAAAATTATTAAGAATTTTATGATTAAGAATTTTATGGTTTTGTTAAATAACAGTAAATAATAGATTATATAGATAAACTTTATAGAATTTAATACTTTGTTATCAGTATGAATGTATTATTGATATAGTAAACTTCCGTTTCAATAAAAGAATTTAATATAGTTACAATGCATTTAGTTAAAATTGGTCAATATTCATAAAATCAATATTGAAGTTCTTTTTTCGTAGTTTAAGTTAGTCCTATTTATTTTCTTATGTACCAATTCTACTTCTTTTAAGGTGAAGCACGAGAACTAATAAATATAATATAAATTTAACAAATAACCTAAATGTTTTTAAACGTAGGTGATAACTTTATAGATTTATCTAGTTTTAATTTATATACAAATACACATACATATACCAGTTGCAATGAAATATATATATTTTACTCACAATAGAGATACAATAAGGGATTAATGCTGTAATTTGGTTTGGATTGGGTGTGCTACGGTCTACTTTTTGCAACACGAGGGCTAATGAGACCGGGACCTACTGCTTAAAGCCGATTCCAAACGGCTACGAACACCCATGCCATAGTAGGATTTGAACCCACGAACTCCGGTTCCGAAGGCCAGTGCCCTAACCATTCGGCCATCGTTCGGCTAGAATTAATGCTGTAAGACTTAATGTTATACAAAGTATAAAATATAAAAACAAAATATAAAAACACATATTTATAAAAACTTCGAGTAATAAAATATGTACCCCTTACTGGTGGTTCCTAATATTTTTAATAAAGTGTTAAAGCACTTTAAAAATGTCATTAAAATTCGAAGTAAATACCAGATTGAATTGAAAAAAATGGCTATATACTTCAGGTTTGAGAAATACATTCCTCTGAAAATATTAAGAAATATAAATAGCACAAAATTCCTTTAAGAAAAATTAATTCACTCACTGACAGATTTCTAAAAATTTTTTTTCGGTACAACGTTAACTTCAATTTCTTTATAAACATAATACTTTCTTGCTAAGCATGTGTCCCCAGAAATCTGCTTTTGTCTTTTAATACTATCAATATCTTGTATTTACTCCTACACAGTTATTAACTAGGTAAGTGATTTAAAAGTATTATAAAGATCGTTGTTAATTTTTTTGCCATTGATTAATATTTTTCCAAAAATTTTCAGGACGTTAATCTCTTAACCGGAGTTAAGCCGTTTTCCGCATATGACAGGGATATAGCCAGATTTTTTATTATTTTTTTTCTTTGGTTGAAAGTACTATATTAAAATAGGGACTTATCTGTAAAACTGTTTAAATAAAACTCAGCAAATTGATATTTCTGTAAATTACTTATCATTATAATACGGTAAACAGTATAAAACTAAAAGAAATATAAAAAAATTGATCTTTCTATAGTTAAGGGTTAAACTAAGACTTAACAATTCAAAAGGTGATTGGAAAAAAGGATAAAGGTTAAACAATTTGGTGAACTAATGTAACATAGATATTTTACTAATTTTTACGCAATCATGCAGTGTAGCTTAAATGGAAATGAAAAGAAAAACATACTCTATTACATCATGTAACAATGTAGTAGTCTTTCCGTAGTCGAATAGAATATGAAAAATATTCGGAAATAACATCTTTATTCTACTCACCGACTACCTGGAATCTTGTAATTTTTCCAACCACCCATTAAAATAAAGGAGTTTTTACCATATATATATATTATTGTGTGTAATGATATTTTAACATAACTAGCCAACTTAATTATTATAACTTTGCTAAAACATTTTTAGTGGTTCTATGTCTAAAATTATAACGTTTGGCAAAACGTGTTTTTTTTTCCTTCAAGTGTGGTAACCTTTGAAGAATTCGAGAACACAAAAATTAATTTCTGCTTAGATCAAATAATCCTTTACAACTCCTTTATGCAATTTAATTTCACTTTCAACTCTCCCATTTGACAATCACTATTAACATTTTGAATTCTGGTTCTCATGCACTCTCACACCCCTATGTAAGTGAATATAGAATATTTTGACAGAAGAGTGACAAATGAGGATTATTTGAATAAATTTTATACCTTTATTTCCAAATTTTAATGTCTTATTTTATAGCCGAAGACTATATTGCATCCAGCATCCTAAATTTCCAGTGGTTAAAACACTCATTACTTAACACACACACACATATATACATATATAGTGTGCGTGAGAGAGAGAGAGCATAAAAGGTTTGACACCTTTTGATGTTTTATAATTCATATTAGAATAAAAAAAGGTGTTAATTAATAACATTTGTTGTTACTTAGATCCTAAAATGTTTATGCTCATTATCAATGAAATTTGACAAGTACGCTTTTCGTCACACTGCATAAAATATTAATATAATTCATTTGAAAATATTGAAAAACCTTTAAATTTACTTTTATGAATTCATGAAAATAGCCATTTTATTTGCTGATCTAGTTCTTTGTTCCTGGTTTAAAATCGACTACTATCTTTATATGACGAAGTGCTCACAAGTGGGAGTTCATTAACATGGGGCATAAAACGAATTAAATCTGTCCAATTATTAATTCTCTTGTACTAACTCTATCTTCATTAGTTTATAAAAAACGAATGAAAGTGCCATACTTTTGGGGATAACATGAATATTTTCAGAATACAATATATTATAAATCTTACACGTGACATATTAAAATAATCATAAACTCACCCAGTTTTATTCCGTGCACCAAGTGGCCCCATTAAAATATTCTAATTCGTTGATACCTAAACGACGGATTCTGTGGATATATTGAGTTGGTGAATATGACAACGTTGTTTCCCTTGAATTGGAATTTTTTCTTTCGGAAACTTATTAAAGACTTTGTACCCTTACTATAAAAAATTTTAGAAGAGCTCAAAGAAAGCGATGCTACAACGATGCTCATTTGATATCACTGAAAAATGCATGGAACGAGGGCGATAACCGCGTTGCGTAACGTGATCCCCAAGATATACATAATTTTGCAGTAGTGCAGAAATTTTGCGGATAATTTCATATATCATTCATATTTGTACGTTGAATATGCAGCAGTTTGAAAATAAATAAATATTTTATAGTAGTCTTATAACATTTTTAAAATTTCAAATACCGTCTTTGAGATTCGTGATCATTCTGAAGTTTGCTTAGTAATTAAAATATTTCTTAACATAAGTATGTTTAATTTAAAAGAGCATGTTTAATATAAAAGAAATCGACGTTCTCCAATCTTAGGCGTTTCGTCTGTACCTTAGCTCGCACGATGTTTTCAAAAGTTTTTCTCTTGATGTACTTTTACATTGAATATTGATGCATGTTTATCCCAGTCGCTTCTATGCAACTAAATACCTTTAATTGATAGCCTAGGAGTTATCTTTCTGTTTCACTAGTACTCTTTACTGTTATTAAATTTTCATCTAATAGGTCACCTAAATTCAGTTTGAATATAATTGTAAAAATATACATGCTGAGAATAATTAATATTATTTACCTATATGCTGAAAAGTTAGGTTTATGAATTTAATGCAAATTTGAGAATTTAATAAAATAAATTTTTTTAATGACTTATTCTCCAGCATGCTATACTTAAGCCTCTGTCATGTTCTGCAGTTAAAAGAATAAGCTGTTAAAATCTGAAAATAACTTTAAGGAGCAATAAATCATATTTTCAATGAGAACGTATGTATTATTTAACTTACCTTGCTTTAAATAAAATTATAAAAAATTGCACTAGTAATAATAGTAACAAAGTTCCACAAAAACAGGATAGCATTCTAGGGTTAAATAATCATTTAAACATTCATGGGGCGCTATACTTGGTCATAGAATTTATTTTGAGTTAATATGCTCTGAATTAATAAAATATATAAATATGTTTTTCAAGTCTATATTTTATGTCATACAATGTAAAACATAGTATACTAGCACATAACGCGTCATATGACGGGATTAGTAAAAATTTTAATTTTCCAGAATTGTAATGTACCTTATAAGGTAGATAAACAAATGGTTTTCTTTTTGGCTGAGAATTATCTGATACACGCTCAGTAATTTGTTTTTCTTCACACTCCTTCAAAGTCTCCCGATACTGTGAATGCAGTTTAGAATCACGATGAATTCATTTAGAAAGGTAATTCAAAGTTTTCTTAGCTACGTTGAAATTATCGTAAAGTTTTTTTCAAAAATTTTTTGCCACAGTAATTAATGGAAGTAAAGGAATGAAACTATTATTTAGACTACACTCTAGAGATAGATAGAATTTGTTGTTAATATCGGTGATAAAATTTCCATTGAAACAAAAATAATCGATGAATAAATTTAACATTATCACATATGTACCTAATTTATTATTTAAGCCAAATATAAAAGAAAATTATTTGCGTAATATCTAAGTTCATTGATAAAACGTATGATAATAATTCAGAGGATATTTCAATAATTTAAATAAGGAATTATTAAATGAGATGGTTAAAGGAATGACGTCATAATGCTAGAAAAAATGGTATATTTACCTTTTTATTAAGTGACAAATTGATAACTTTAATCGCCTACTCTTAACCGGGGAAAATAGGGCTTGATATAATGGCATTAAATGCTAGAAAAAGGCGGAAGGGGTGGGTTTTGAACGCTGCTAAGCCTAACTCATCAAGAATCTGATATGGATGACTGTATCCATTCCAGGTACAACAATTTCACAAATTCGAGGACTGACGGACAGATAACTTAAACCATTATTATATAGGGGATTATTTTAAAATTACAACCATAGTAGATTCAGCATGGTAGTAATGGTAATATAGAGGACTGCATATGTCGTAGTATATTTAACATTAATTTCACTGATCAGGTATTTTTGTAATTTTACTATACGATGATTACTAAAAAAAGTTATTTCGATTTGTTTGCCTAAAGAACGTGTTCATGCATTCAGAATCGAAGTAAAACGTTGTAAGCGTAGATAAATATGTGTAATTCCACTCAAACGTACCATGTTTCCAGACTCAAATATTTGATCTCCCATCTTAATGCGCATCTGAGCCCGTAGATAAAAAAGTTTCATTACATCAGCGAGATTAAAATGTACGTATCCAGTATTTTTGCCTGCGTAATAAGTCGAGCCAAGTCCATAATCATTCAGCTAAATAAAGGAAGGACAGCAGCTAGACTAATAATCCGATTTGTTGCAAGATAAATAACTGTTTTTTATTCTCCGGATTCTTTTCGTAGTGCTAATAATACGTGAGAATAATATCAGATGGCAGGATACCTCCTCCGAAACCTTATATTGAACTATCTCGACGTGCAGAAACGTGTTCTGTGTAACTCGCTGTTTTTCTTGTGCATTAACGTCACTGCAGATAAATATTTCCCTCCCAGTAATTGATACTCTCCGTTTATTTGTTGCTACCCTTAATATGTTTCCGAATTTGATTTAATTTCCATACGCACACCATTCTATTAACGCGCAACAGCATTATTTTTTTAAATCTCTCTGTTTGGGACCCAAGAGAGAAATAAATTTGCAGAAAAAGGCTTTGTCGTGTAAATTAGTAGCTTGAAATATGTTAGGACAGAAATGTAATAATATCATATTCGTTTTCTTCTATAACAGCAATTTCAAATGAATATTAAAGACATTTAGGATAAACACAAATATTTATGAAATGGGTGAAACATAATGAAACACATTTAGCATATTTAAAAAAATATTTTTTATAGTATATTAGCATTATATTTCAATAAATCACTTTGTTAGGGAGAAATGAAGATCTGTAATTTTACAAAACAAACAAATACGTTCTTCTCTAGATTATTAGCTTAAAATAAGTTATGTTAAAAGTATAATAAACAATACATTTATGTTTTATAACTATTAATTAGAAATAAATTTTATATTACATTGGATGAAATCCCATATTCAGAAAATGTAAGATATACGAAAAAATTAATTTTGGGGATTAAAAATGTAAAATAAAATCCTGCATAAAACTGCATGCTTATTTTGGGATTATGTTAAAATAAATCAATCCTGTAATTATTTTTAAACAACTTATATTTATGTTTATTTACAAATATGGGAAAACTACACATTAAAACTTATCAAAACAAGTTTATACCACCACCTCTCGGATTACTTTCTGTCTTCCTCAGAATGTTATAATCGGTATTGTCAGGTGGCTAAAATTAAGAGTAATCCTGATATTATTCTTACAAGAGTGCCTTGTAATTGCCCTTTTATCAGAAAATTAAATTTAAAAAAAGCGTGACATAATCTATATTTTAGTGTAAAAATGCTATGTTTTTTAAAATTATTTATGGTCAGAAACTAAACTGAAATTCTACTTTTTAAATAAAATAAAAACGTAAAAAACCTCTATATTTAATTTTATTTACTTATTGTGTACTAAAACAGATGATATTTTTTAAGCAAAGATGATTTGTATAGAAAATCAGAGTTATAGAAGTGTTAAATCTCAACTTTGTATATACAGCATTTTCCAAATTGTGAATTGCAACCCACCAGTCAGTTATGAAAATATTTTACATTTCCCTATTTCGTACACTCACATAATTTGCTGTTCTGATTTTAGCTTTAAAAGGGTTATCGAGCGAATCGATATTTCATAACCAGTTAAAGCCCTTTTTATGGCCGAAAAAATGACAAGGTCACCGGGACAGACCATATTCATAACTAAACACAGTTTGCACTTAAATAAATTAATGGGTTAAATATTTTTAGCTACATAAATACACCAAGTAGTAATTTCAACGACGTTGATACATGAAGAGTTTAAATTAAGAAAGTTATTTATTTTATTTCATTTATTTTTAGTGTATTTGCCTTTTTCTATGCATAAGTAATAAAGTTTACTTCTCTTGTTCCATCCCTAAAAACGGATTAGTCTGCTTGTAATGATATAAGTCATCTCGTTGGTTACATGGGCTATCTTTGATTATCATATTTTAAATAAAAAAAGTTTTGAAGCTACTATGACATGTTCGGAAGTATTATAGTTCCACTCTTTTTCAACCTTAGACTTTATTTACCCGCAAAACAAATTTCATATGTATATCTCTCCAACAATCATTTTCGCCTTATTTAGTTCTTTACTTATCAGGCCAGGTGATCACCGGATGCTGAGTGCATTAGATTTGAGAGTAAAGAAGGTCAGTGCAGCTGTGATAGATTGTGAAGTTGGTGGAAATTGAAGGTGAAGTACAGTGGATTGATTTAGTGTCACTACGAAGTTTAAAACAGTGGGTCCTAGCATATGTTTGCGAGGGAAAGGGAGTCATTTCATAAAACCGAATCATTCAGTCAAAGCAGAATAAAATTTGGCCTTGGGTGCCGTTTCGAAATTACCATATAGGTTCTGTGTCCGGTGGACACATCTCAACTGGAAATTATAGTTTTCGAATCACAAGGATGTCCAGTTTCCTCAATTCCAATCCGCCCCAGATCTCGTGGTAACTTAACGTTAAATATAGATAACGGGAATTTCAATGCTTTAGAATTTAAATTAGTAACATAAAAATAAAGGAATTTTTAATTTAATTTTTTATAATGTGCTTTTATCAGTATATCAGAAAAATAAATGAATACAGGAGAAAATGGGTCACAATATCTAAAACTTTAGGAGCCTCGGTTTTATATATCCTATTTTATTTATAGATAATGATTTTCCTAATAGAGAGACCTAAAACGGAAAATTAGTTCAGAATTTATCTTTCGAAAAACTAAGATAGTTACTTAATCATAACTATCATCATGAAAGTATTTTTTAAAATCTATAATAAAGGCAGCACTGCATATCACTTTATACATAAGTGTTTGTGATGTCTACTTGTTTTTTATAAAGGAATATTATTTCAGTGCCAACTCCTTAATGAAGAATTTTTTTTTATAAACACAACAGGAAATAGTTAATTTTGAAATTGAAACTTGACTAAGACAAGGTTGCATTTTATCTGACCTTTTGTTTATCATAGTCATTCACTGGATAATTAGGAAAACCACACAGAATGAAAGGATGGAAATAAGATGGAATTTTGTAAATCTGTTAGAAGTTCTGGACACTGTTCAATTATCATTCAAATTTAAGGATATGGATCAAAAGTCATAACATATTATTAAAAATACACAAATTGTTGGCTTAAATAAGGACACGGAAAAAACTAAATTTATGAAATTGAATAGCAATGTTCAACAAAACTTATATAAACTGTGTATACAACACAGACATTGAAGATACAAATACTTAAACATTCTTAGTAGCAATAGTTAGAGGGATATAATGAAGATGTTGCTTCCCGATTAATTAAAGTTTGCAATAACTTCAAGGCCTTAAGCAAAGTTTGGGTATCTTCACCTTTAACAGTTAAAGTGAGACTACAAATTTTTAATTCAGCTACAAAATCAGTTTTGCCTTATGAGTGTGACTAAAAATTGACTAAATTGCAAGATAACACTTTGAACACCAAAAACAAACTAAACCCCTTAGCAGGGCATTTAATAGTTTTTCGCTTTATGTTATTTCAAATGAGCAATTGTAAAAAAATGGCTAAAATAATATAGGAAATAACTAAACGCATAAGATGGGAATGGATTGGACATTTTTAAAATGTCTGCTAATGAACTCCCTCACGTTGCCCTTAACTAGACACCGAGGGAAAGAAAAAGCGCGGTAGACGAAAAATGACACGAGAAAAATGGTAAATAAAGAGAGAAACCAATTTGGATGGTCCAGCTGCAACTTAGCTAGGGAGGCGGCTTCGGATAGCCTGAGACAGAAGACAAGATCAGAAGCCTTATGCGCTTGCGGGGTGTAAAAATAATTATAATGATGATATAAATAATGATAGTGAAAATAATTGATATTATATTACGAAATAGTCGAGGTATTACTATAAATAGAAAATTGTATTCTGCATCAATAATTTTGTAGAGAATGTTTATCTAACGCTCACTTTTAACTGAAATAAGTGTAAACATATTATTAATACTGTAAAATGTCTTCCACTAGATTCTATGGATTCAAAAACAATTTCAACATACGCAGACAGACAAAACGTTTAAGATGCGACAGACGAGCTGAATATCACACCACTAGTTAAAAAGATAAACCCCCCAAAATACACTATTTAAAAAAATTAGAAAATATGCTTTTAAAATAATGGAAAAGATGTGATGAGTCCAAATTTATTTTTTAAGAGTTGACAAACAATTATAAGAAAAACTAATAACGGATAAGTATATTACTATATTATTTTAACATACCAGTGATATAAAATTAATTTTAATTGCCATACACAAAAACTGATCGGTGATAAATTGAGTATCTTAATTATATGGAAAGATAGAAATTAATCAACAAATTCTTCTTTTTATATAAAACGTTGAGGGTGTATTTCAGAACTACAAAACTACTAGTATCACTAAACTAAATTTCTGAAATATTTGTTTGTCAAACACGAGATATTACAATAAAAGTTTTACTACAAAGTGTAAATCTTGTGCAAACTGAAGACATAGAGAACGTTTATTTTGACGAGCACCGTGTCGTTTACACCTATTTGTCATCTGTACCTAGAGCATCTTAATTCTTTTTTTTTTTATCGTTAATTCTTTTTTTATGCAATTATATAAAGAGAGTTTATTCCGTTTAGTAGCTAAGATTCTATGTTTACCTCTTATTATGAAACACATAAATGGTACTTAAATGTTTTCATGAAAGCTATGAAAAATAAATTATTTTGCCCTTTTTACACAATTTATCCATCTTTAACAGCTCTGATGAAAAAAGGTGAAAAAAGAAAAATAATTTCTAATTTTATTAAGTATGCATGAATTATTTTCTCATATCCTTGATGATAAAGTAGTGATGAATGTAATGTATTCGATAAGCTTATACTTAATAAATTCATTAATGGCATATTTATTATGTCTACATAAACTCTATGCAGAACAAAATAAATTAAACAATTGCATGAATATATTTCTTCAGAACTTTGATAGTACAGAAGTGAAGATTATAATGTGTTCGAAGAGCTCGTTGTTAATAACTGCATTAATGTCATTTTTATTAGGGTTGTAAATAAACTCTATACAGAGGAAAATAAGTTAAACATTTTGAATGTGTACGTTTCTTATGAAAAAGCATAGAGATTATAATGTATGAAATATAATTTGCATATAAAAAACTAACATACATTAGTCCCTGAATGAAGAAAGCAGTATTGCAAATGTAACGTCTGCAGAACATATTGATAATGTTAGGAATAAATAAACGATCTTATTACTCATGCTATAAGCATGCCGTAATTCTGCTTGATATCTGTTTTGCAGAGAAAGAAATTGAATTAGGATTGGTGTCACTAGCAATATTCTTAACAAAATAATGTGTATTTTCTAGAATGAGTTATTTATTCTGAAACAATGCTAAAACACATTGCATCATATTTCCGACTTAATTTTTACTTATCATCGAGTAATTTAAACTTAATAATACTAAAAGTATTACAAATGTTTTATATATGTAAAATACAAATTAATTAAAAATCGCTTACAAAAAAAAAATTGTGGAAAATTTACTATTTTATTGTGAAATTTAACTCAGTATCTTTTATATATCAAAGAAATTTATTCTGTTATGGATACTAACTTTGTATCTTTAATATCTAATGGAAAATATGTTTACAGTTATAAAAGTTTTGTTATTTAATTATCTCCATTTGTTCTACAAATTGTGTGGGGATAGGGTGTGAAAGAATAGTCCCAACGTAGTCCTTGCGTGTCGTAAGAAACTACTAAACAGGTTTGGCGTGGGGCCAACCACCCCACCTTGTAAAAATTTCCAGTTCATAAACCTCATGAAAGTGCAGAAACTGACCGGAATCTACCCAGGCGACTGAGAATGAAAGGACTTGAGAATTGGAACTTGGACCTTTCGCACCCTATTTAAAGTTGGAGCTTTAAAAAACTGTATAGACTTTGCTGGTCAAACACGTCCAACAAAGAATTTAAGATAAATCCTACACCATTAATCCTAGTGACTGGAAATTTTATTAAAAAGTGGCATCGTGTTTGTAGCCGTCACAAAATGGAATTGTACCTGCTGACTAAACCTGATGGGTGAAATTTGGCATTATCGGTTCAGAAAAT
The DNA here is from genome assembly GCA_032207245.1 of Pardosa pseudoannulata. NCBI lineage: Eukaryota > Metazoa > Arthropoda > Arachnida > Araneae > Lycosidae > Pardosa > Pardosa pseudoannulata. Next base: position 199,624,336 of record CM063505.1, read on the forward strand.
ATTCCGCATAAAGTCAGGAATTGTCGATTTAAACGAGAAAAAATGTATCGTATACTTGAAAAATTGAGGATTTCTTTATAGGATTTCCCTTCATGTTCGTGATATAACCTTCGTAGAAAAGGAAAAATTATTCCATAAAACATAAAATTTTTAAAAATTATTTATTTAACTATGTCTAAACACGGATGCTATGCATTTGATTCATGCATTTTATTTCAGGTTTTTGATTCACGCATTTTCACCTAACTACCATTTATCGGATAAGTATTTCTGCATAATATTATTTTTGTTGCTTATCATAAAAGATGCGTTCAAAAGTTCTAACTTAAGAATTAGTTAGAAAAGTTTGAAAGCGTTTAGGCTATCCTAACATCAAAGGCCACGCTCAATCAGTATTCGACCTTCTATTTCTTGAAATTGATTCAGATATACAACTTCAAGTACAGCAGACTTTCTACTTAATCCATAACTTATTTGATGGTATATAATAATCTTAATCGCAAACAGGAATATATAGGAGAGAAAGAGTTTAATATAAATTTAAACTATGTATCAGTTCTAGGTGATTTGAAACTTACCGTATAGTACTACTTAATAAAAATATACTATTAATGTACACTTTTATAAATATTTTTATTACAGAAAAAATGTATTTATTCGATTGTAAAACTAGCCATTTATATGCAATGTTTTTTGGAAGAAGTTTTGAGTGTGATATAAATTTTCCATCAAGTAACTTTTAATAAACGGGATATTTAATTTATACATAGCCAAATCATTTATAAACCCATATGCGTTTATGTATGTAAGTATATGTATTCATATGTCAGGAATATGCCCAATTATTTTTAAAACTTTACACACACACACACACACACACACACACACACATATATATATATATATATATATATATATATATATATGAATATATATAATTATATGCGCTTGCATGTTTGTAATACTATTGAGAGTAAACTTCTACTTTACCATTCATAGATTATTATTCTAATTAGATTATTGCATTGTATTATTGTTGCCATTATTATTTTTACTGTGAAAATTTGCAGTATCGTGTTATTATTCTATTTTATCATTTAATTTTTTAGCCCTTTTAATACCCATATTAAATTCAATAAATTGTTTCATAAAATATGTTACAGTGATAGAATAATATTTAACATTAAAAGAGTGTATAACATCTTATTCTCAATTTTATTTTTATTCCTTTCTAAACATTTTTGGAATATACTAACTTTTAAAATAAAAAAGTAGTCACTGCAGAACGTGTAATTTTGCCGTGATTGTAAATATCAGTCTTTAACTTTGAAATGTTTTGGCAAATTGTATATGATGAAATCCAAAATTTCTTTCAAAATTACAAAGCTAATGAATTTCCCTTGCGGCTTTCGTTCCTGTTTTTATTAAAAAAAAGTACTGCGGATTCGAGTAATGACAATTCTAGTTAAATATTTGTAACATAATTTTCGTAGAATTTAAGTTGTAAATCTTTTTCTTACTCTTTTAGGCATTCCTCCGTAGTCGTTATGTTTTTCTACATTTCATAATGTCTAGGAATTTTTCAAGAAATGTTATTATTACCGAGAAGTCCAAATCTAATTTGTTAAAACTAAGTTGGATACATTTTAATATTCCTTGCTCCAAGAACTCGTAATTACTGAAGTAAGTTTTTAAAATAATGCATAATAGCTGTCATTTATTTTTCTCCTAAAGGGTATGCAAGCAATATAAAATGTATATCTTGCTTTCAAAGCAGAATAATATTGTACTTTCGTTTTTAGGACAGGAGGGTTTCAATTTATAAAATAATGAATTTATTTTCAGTAAGGCTATTTTCTTTTGGGGTTTCCAAAATGAAATTTTAAATGCGGATTGAGTGAAATAACTCCTTATTAAATGAGCATACGTTTACGAAGCTGAGGCTATTTATCTTGTATAATATATATGAAGAGGAAAACATTAATATAAATGGGAATTTTTCAAATAAAAAGCGTGATAGAGATTTCTCAACGTTTGTTACTAATATTTCACCGAAGAAAAAGATTATAAATATAAAACACATTGAATATGTTTTGTATAAACTTTTTTACTATGTACGCTTTTCTATTTCGGTTGCAGTTTTATTTACATAAGAACTCGATGGAGGTATTTTACAGGAATATACAATAGTAGTATATCTCAAGTCATTGTGAATTTCTAAAATAAAATATTTTGGAATATAAAAGTTTATGTAAAGAGATTGTATTTAGAAAAATAGGTTGATTTTAAAGAATTGAAAAAAAATATTCATTTACCCTCGAAACATCTTTACTAGTAATACTTAAGAATAGGGTACCCCATGGCAAATTTGGTGAAATTATTGGCGTTTACTAAAACACAAAGATGTTCTATCAAAACATTATACCTTGTCTTTTTTTTGCGATTTTAATGAATGCAGGGTGGGCCATTAAAATAAAAAAGTGGTTTGAGTGAGTTAATACTTTTAATTACCCAAAACTACTTAGAAACCGGGCATTTATATTTATGGATTATTAATCCCTCAACAATTTACAAACCGATATCTCGAAATTATTGAAAATGAGCCATTGTGAACTATTAAACGTTCACTATATCTAAGTCTTTAAAGCATTACATTGAATGTAAGAAAATGGTTGCACAAAGAGAGCTGGAAACAAATATAATAAAAATTAAAATATAGATACAGATTGTTTGAAAATGGAAAGATTAGGCGAAAATGTTAGGCTACTATGCTTAGATCTTTATCGCCAAGTTGGCGGGGGTACCCTGTTCTTATGTCAAACAACTTTACTATTATTATCTCACACTAATATAGGTATTTACGGCCTTTTTCAAAAATATTGTAATTATGTTTTGTTAACAACTGTAGAGAGGAATACTTGTTGTTTCCCATTTGGTTTTTTTTGGTGTGGGAGTACTACGGTCTACTTTTTGCAACACGAGGGCTAATGAGACCGGGACCTACAGTTTAAAGCCGATTCCGAACGGCTACGAACATCCATGCCACTGTGGGATTCGAACCCACGAACTGTAGAGAGGAATACTTGTTGTTTCCCATTTGGGACAACCAATAGAGCATGCATCTAACGACTAATTTAACAGTGTTTAATTAAAATAAGAATACCATCATTAAATAAAATACCACATATGCATTTTTAAATCTCGTAACCAATCTTTGGCTTAGTTTCTCAAATCTATGGAATAATAATAGTAATTGTTACCAACAAGAAAACAGAAAACTTAATAATTTTCAAAATTATATCTACAATTATTACATGTATTTTTGATTTACTTTTAAATTTATTATTTATATTTTAAATGATTATGGTTTAAATTATATATTTTAATCTATTATCCCGTTTCAAACTTACTGATACAAATGTATTAATATTAATGTAATAATGCAATTTTAAATTATAAAAGTATATTACTTTTATCGAAATTAACTAGATTAACCTTTTATTGGAAAGTCGGTTCCATTCATTTTCCTTGAAAATATCGGGCTTTTAATTTCTTCATAGATTTCTAACCATGCCATGGTTTTCTAATTGATATAAAGAAAAAATATCTGCTCAATAAGATATGTTGCTTTGTTAGAATTTAATCTTTAATATGATGGCAAGTACTTGTAGTGAAACGTACAGCTTTTGAATCAGTTAGGCGCTCATAGTATCATAGAATTATGTTATAGAAGAATTATCAGTGTATGTTTTATCATAAAAAATAATCATTTTAACCATCCTTAAGTTTTTAAATGTGTAGAAAATACTTAAAAAAACTAGCCTTCAGATTGGGAGTAATGGTAGTTTCGATGATATATTAATGCAAGATAAATTGTGAAAAAGTCTTCATTGAGAGAAATAAAAAATTAGTTTTACCTAAAAGAATTCTTTCTATTTTTTCCAATTAATTTTAATTTTTGCTGTGGTTTAAAGACGGAATAAGGAATTTTAATTTTATAATTAATACTTCTAGAGAGAAATTACAAACTTATACAAATTTAATACAAATCTCAATTTTTAATTACTTACAATTTAAAAATTTTATTTATAAAAGAAATTTTGTGTATAAGAAAATGCAAATTACAGATTTACGCAAATTAAATAAAATTACAAATTTGAACAAAATTAATACAAATTTCAATCTTTAATTACATACAATTTTGAAATTTTATTTATAAAATAAAATTTGTGTATAAGAAAAGGCCTCAGACATAAACAATATTAATAATGATCCTTTTTACATATTTTTTAAATTAATTTTATTTAGAAGGAAAGTTGTTTTGGAAATAAAAAATTTGATCACTTGACCATCACTAGCGATATCATAGATACTATCGTTGGCCCTATCACTTAATATGATAGTATATCTGATGGATGCCCTCAGCCAACGGAAAGATGGCAATGAACTAAATATTATTGTTGCATTTAACCATGGGAAAAATATTATGTCAGCTAATTTGCCACTTAGTAACAAAATTTTCAATTGAAGATAAAATTATTTGTGAAGTATTTTGAAATGTATTTTGCACTAAAAATAAATAAATTATAAAACAAAAGATAGACATATAAACATAGTTTAATAGTTTCAATCCAGTTGTTTAAAGCAGTTAGATCGCTAAATTTTTCTCAATTCTTCCAAGTTTATTGTGGAGTTTATTGTGAGTGGAGTCGCAAATAGATGCTTTTGCATCAATTTGCGACTTAGGACTTGCATGATTTGTACGTTTACTTTATTTTATAAAAAACATCATTAGGAAGAAATGTGGTTATAATAAATAAAAAGACACTTTTTCGTTGGATAAATCGCCAAATACTGCCAAATATAGCATTTCTACACCATAGTTGTTTAAAACTAAAATGATCGAAGAAAGTTTTCTAAAGATCATATGCTGACGCTATTTGTTAATATACAGACCAATAGCAACCAGTAAGTAATAATTTAAATGTTTAATAAATTTCAAACGGATAGATTTCTGCTTCAAATAGATTCGAAGTAATTAAAATAAAATTTTGTTTTTAGAAAAGTATTTAAAATCATCAGTAATAATTAACTTTTTTTTGTAGGATGATGACTAAATATACCTGTTTACTTCTCTTTTTTACTATATTTCACAATCCTCTGAGTCATGAATACAAAATTTTCATCTATATTTCTTCGGCTTGAAAGTCCACTGTGAGTTTAAGTGTTACGATAGGTTTCAGTGCAGTTTAGTGTACCCCAGGATTTTGATTCTTTATCTATATTTATCAGATCCAAGTATGCGAATTTTCTTGCATATGGCAACTTTAGGTTTTTCAGCCTGCAATTGTGTATACAGTTTTAATTATTTGAAAATTCATAATTTATGCATTTTGTTTCATTTTCATAGCTTTTATAAAGTATGCATTCATAATTTCTCGTAAATTTTCGCATAACTTAGAAATTTTTAATAATTCTTCTCCATGCGTTTACAGATTTAAAAAATTAATACAATCTGTGTATAAACTTAATCTACACTGTGTTTTTTTACTTTTATGATAACTATAGTTTATTCTTTTTATTGCATTTGTATTGCTCTTATGGATGTGCATTGCCGCCATTTTAAATGACATGCTGGCATTGTTGGTGCTCAAAAATGCAAGGGGGCACCCTGCACTGCATTTCCACATTTAGTTAAATATGATCATAGAGAAACAAATTTAGTCTAATAAATTAGAATAACAAAGTACTGAGATTCAGATTAGCATTTCGTCATATATTTTGACATTTACTAAAGTATCCTTTCAGCTCATTTCTATCTATGACCTTAATAATTAACAGCTTAATATAGGAAGCGGTATCTAATGTATTCAGTATCTGTTATGAACTGTATTTGACACGAAATGTCTCATCTACATAGCTGATAGCTCCTTCGACTAGTTGGTATTTGACAGATAGAAGACAGTTTTATTAGAGATAACATTTCTCTTCAAAATGTGTCAAAAACTAAAGTGTTCTTAAATATACATTTTGCATATAAATGAATATCCAAAAGAATTATAATCCTCTCATCAGGTATATTTTGCAGGGAAAACAATTTAGCAAATTATAACAATATGAAAGAATTACCCATTTTTTCATTTCACTGTGCATATTTCGTATGTTACTTTAGTTACTGTACGAAACTGTTTTCTATTTCTATAGCTAAACACTTGATGTCTATGGAAATAGTTTATTTCAATAAATTTGTAGAATAATTTAATGAATGAAATATTTATCTTTAATGTTTACTTTTAATAAGTTTTTCTGAGGTATTCAAATATTTCAAATAGTGAAGCTTATCTTAAAATTAAGAATTCAAACAAGAAACAAATAAAATATCGCATAAAATATTATTTATATGCATCTGTATAGTAATGACTAATTTAAAAACTATTACTTTTGTAGAAATTTAAAATAAAGCAGTTTAGTCAAATCAAAACACATATTAAACCTTAATGCTAAAAAGACTTTGCGTAGAAACATGCTGCAGTAATAAGAAGGATTTTCTTATTATATTTATATGAAAATACAATAAAAATTAATGTTCTTATTGCAACACATGCAATAATATAACAAACATAAAGCCTTCTAATCTATAATGTATTTATTCATCTCTCCAGAGCTGACTCCTTCGAGCGTTATAGTTCAAGTATTCTAAGACCATTTCGTCAAACAAAATGACACAAGATTTATATAAAACTAAAAAAAAATGATCCAAGACAATAGAAATTCAAAGTACATAAATTGTAACCTATGTCTATAAGAAAATAATATAAATTCTTATAACACTTATACTATTATAAGAGAAACAAGAAAATAGTTTATTTGTTTTAATTTATAATGAATACAGCTTTATTCTATATATAAGTATGGAAGTGTCTGTCTTTTGAAACACTGATGGGATTATTAATCATTAATATGCTGTTTTAGAAAAGGTATTTTAACACACTTAAAACAGTAATTTAAGAAAATTTATTTGTTTCTTTACTAACTGAAACAAGGGCATTATCTTAGAACTTCTGACATCAGAAATGAATAAAAATATATCCATATTATTATAAATTAATATTTTTGCATATTCGAGTATGATTTGTTATCCTTTAGATGATAAAAGCAAACTTCCAAATCCTAAAATTGAGAGATTTAGCGAATTGAAAAAGTCATTATAAAGCAACATGGTTTCAAATAAAGGCCTCAATGTACACATAAAATTTCTTGTTTCTATTATTGTATGTTTATAGGCACTTTGTCTCTCTTATTACCTCATTGGTGATAATAAAACTTTTTTTAAGAAACAATCTATCTTACATAAAGGAGTAGAAAACTTTTTAATGCTGTTATATAAATTTTCAAAATTGTGACATAATGACATTTTCTTCCTATGTACACATATATACACAATCCAGTTATATTAATATGGTCACCGTCGTCTTCTGATGTCAGTGTTAAATAATCGATTGCATAAGCACGTACTTTCAGCAAATTTGGTGGGTATATAAAATGTTTTGTAGGAATTCGGAAAACAGTTATGTTTTTGTAATCATGCAGAAACGGAGCGAATTATCGGATGTCCAATAGAGTATGACTATTGGCATTTGGCAAAGGGTGGACGCATTTCCCAAACTATTAGTTTTTTAAACTGATCGCTGGTACTGTGGTGAAAATATACCGTGCATGGCAAAATGTCACTATCCAAAATCAATAACGTGTAAAATGTGGTGAACCGCGAACCGTATATGGCAGAGGTGAAAGAGGGCTGCAGAGATGCGTTTTAATGAGTAGACTTGTAACTACTGAGCAACTGACCGCCCAGATGAATCAAGCAACGACGGTTCAGTGAACGTTGCTTTAGAAGACGTCTAGTTAATGCACCTATGCTGACTGTTGTTTGTCAGCGTCGAAGGCTGGAATTTGTACACCAGTACCACAACCGGACTTCCACTGAATGGAATCATGTGGCTTTTTCCGATGAATCACTTTTTATGTTCCACTGGACAAATGCACGTTGAATACGACGTGAAACAACTGAAAGCAGACAACTTGAAACAATTACCGGAAGGTTATAAGCTGAACAAGTATCATTATAGTCTGAAGAATGTTTTCGTGGTATTCTTTGGGTTCCCTCATCATTGTGGAATGCATGATGGATTAACACAAGTATGCATCTATCTTTGAGGTCCATTTTTACCCCTACATGGAATATATATATATATATATATATATATATATATATATATATATATATATATATATATATATATATATATATATATATATATAAATTTCAAATTTTTATTTAGATTCACGGTGGGGCGGCTCATAACAGCACCAGCGCTGCGACCAAAGCCCTACTGTACTACCCCCCCCCCATTAACAGGAAAAAAAGAGGCCCAGCAATAAGTTAAGAATATCAACAATTAAGTCTCAAAGACCAATCGCTGAGATAAATCTAAACAGCAACTTAACCGGGAAGTTGGCTAACTCCCACGGCTCAATGAAATGATAACCAAGAAATTCTAAACGCTTATCAGAGTAGTAATCACAATCACACAAGATGTGTAAGGACCTCCGCCAAATGACACCCCCTACATACCGGACTGTCCATGATGCCAACAATGTTAAGATGCCTCTTGAGGCAACAGTGACCTGTCAACAAACCATTGACCACCCTTAGCTCATTCCTACTGAGCTTAAGTAGTTCTTTAGCCCTCAGCCAGGTATACCCCTGGTTAAGCTCTATAGCCTGCCTCTGATTACCAGAATTAAGCCAAGCCCTATGAGTCTCTTCCATTCGGAGTTTCTTAACGGTCTTTCTAACTTCGAAACGGTCTTTCTTTTTCTGTCTTCTAAATAAGTTCGGAGTTACAAATTAAAATTTTTCAACCTGAGGATGATAAAATTGAGTGGAATCTCCTGCGAAATACTGTAAAATAAGTCAGTTTAGATGGCCCTAAACAACATATTATTCTAAAATAATATATTATATATTTTAAATTCCTGACTTTTTCGTCGGCCCTATAATAATTAAAATATTTTAATAGTGCTCTCGTCTATTGGTGTGGTATACAGTATAACTAGATTAATCCTTAGAATTCCATTTCATTGATAATACTGATGTGTAATAACTATATTTCTGTAATATATTTCTTATTTCTATATAATCTTTAATCTCTAATAATCAATAAATTATAATCCTTACTTATTTGTTTATTACTTACTAACATTAGCTTTGTATTTATTGTCACATTCTGGCACAAATGGTTTACCTGTTTGTTTAGGTATATCCTTGATGCCAATTTAAATTAGTTTCTTTGAAATGTTCTGAGGAATGTCTTACAAATGATAAATCCATGTTTAGGACAAATATTGCATAGGCACGAATTGTTTGTGATGTTACATATGATGTTCCATGAAACAAATTATTACTTAAAGTCATCCAATATTCCAAAGTCCTTTTTCAGTGCATTCATCAGCTCATTATTATTAAAATTTTATCCTAGTTTCTAAATTCATAAAAATAATATTTTCAGATAAATATATTTAAAAATACTGAACATCTTAAAATTTCTTTCCAGCTTCGATCCGACTGAATATCCGAAACACAAAATGAATTTTGATTGTTTGTTTGGGAAAATAATAAAATGTCAAACTGTAAAGAATTTTTTGAGAATATTGATATTAGGAAATATGAAATGTCACTACGGAATTTCAAATAGTTAATTAAGAATTCTGTGTACTCATTGTTTCATTTGTTGAAATGCGTTCAGTAAACATCATCTCATTTCTGCTTTTATGTTTGTGTTAATTAGAGCCGTAAAATACTTGTTTCAAACAATACATGCTGTTAAGCTTAATTATATTTGTCAATTTTTGAGTAAACAGAGTAAATGGGATGTTAGTCTAATCGAAAGCAAATTTTCTTAAAAATCTACATGATGCTAATATATTTTTTTGAAATCCTCTTGTATAAAGCGGCACTCAATTTTCTTGAAATAAAAATCTGATGAGGAAACCACATGACGTTGTTGTACACCTATTAGGTTATACACTTTTTACTTAACTTTATTTAGAGTAAATTTATTTGAATGTGATGTACGGTTTTCCCTTACTTTAAGAAAGTGCATAGTTGCGCAATTGCGACAATATTAGTTTTAAATATTAACATAAAAATTATTGGCAATGAGTAGAATTATATTCAACAATGATAACAACAATTGTATTGTACATACTAAGAAAGTATATTAATTATGGTCAATATATAAAACATATAAATTATTAATATTAATTACGCTCAATTATGATTAATAAACTTCAAATATTGTCCGATAATATTTAAATATTTGTTTGCAGATTTTTCTTTATATAATGTGCAGATTGCAAAGATAAAATAACAGTACAGAACTAAATACTACAACAGAGTAAATACAAAATTTGTACATTCTAAAACTAAAGAAAAAACGAATTATGTTTTTTTCGTTATATGGAGTACTGTCAGTTTTCAATCAAATATGGAAATGCAAAACTAAATTTTTAAAATTTTCTTCTGCAAAATTTTACGTTTAAATGTTTTGGGTTTATTTGAACTTATTCAAGTTTGGTGAAAATGCATAATTTGAGTTTCCAAGATAATGTTGTCTTCACTGCAGTTGAGGCTTTCCTCTTGATTTTTGATGCTTTATCTATATTAATCATCGCCAAATATGCGATACTTTCTCATATATAGTAGACCGAAATTTTTCAGACTGCAGTTGTGCATAAAATTTTGAGATATACTTATAAGTATTTGAATACTCACAGTTTATGCTTTTTGTTTCCTTTTCTTTGTAACTATATTTTCTAGTAAATTAATGTATGATTTAGAAAATTTTAAATATTATTCTTCATGCGTTTGTAAATTTAAAAAACTGTTTCAATCTGTGCAATAAGTTTAATCTATACTGTGTTTTTTACTATTTTAATAATTATACATATGTTTTTCATCGCATTTATATTGCTCTTAAGAATGTTTATCGCCACGATCGCAAATGACATGTTTTCATTATTGGCGACAAAAAAATAAGGCAATAAAGCAAATGGGTACACTGAACTGCATTTTAACTGCGTTTTCGTATACATACGTAAAAACTAGGTAAAATTACTTCAAGTATAGTCAAAATGAGTACTTGGAAAAAATGATTATTTGTTCTCGAGATTCTGTTTCTTAAAAGCATAAAAAACAGCATTGACTATTTAAATACTAAAAGTTTAAAATTGGAATGCTGTTAGACTGTAAAAAAAATTAGTAACTTTACGAATATAAAACAAATTAAAAATGATATAAAAACATAAAGCAAAAAAACTTTTTTATCTTATAGAACTAATGGTTGATGTCTTATATTAAAATAAAGCGTTTAAATTCTATCGATGTTAGTGTTGTGTGTATATACAATATTTATGCTTAAAAAAAAAAAATTAGTTAATAATGCTATTATTTTAATTTACTATAATCTTACTTATCGAATCAACTTCAAAGGTTAAAGCGAAATAACTCAAGTATATATAATCCATATATATGTATACACACACACACACACACACACATATATATATATATATATATATATGTATGCATATATATACACATACATACATATATATATATATACATATATATACATATATATATATATATATATATATATATATATATATATATATATATATGCGTATACACACACACACACATATATATATATATATATATATATATATATATATATATATATATATATATATTATAAAATCCTTATTTAGGGAAGAGAATTTGAAATTAAAGGGCTAAGTTATCTCTTTATATTTCTCATTTATTTATATAAACTTACCTGCATTAGAAACATTTGTATTCATATTATAATTCGATATAGTCCTAAACGTTATAATCAATCTGCAGTTATTTAATATAACATCTGAGTGACTCTATACACGATTTAAAACGCCCAAATATTTCTTTCCTTTTTTCTTTATATTTTATTCTTTTCTAATTTCCGTAACATGTCTTGTGATAACAGTTATTAATTTTGTCTTAAAACTATACATTTAGAAGCTAAGATTACTTTTTTATCAGTGGTTGTTACATGCATAATTGGAAATTAAGTAGTTTCACTAGTAAGATCAGGTAATTCAAAATAATAGGGGGTTATGTTCTTATATGGATGGCGAGGATAATTTTGCTACGTTATATATATATATATATATATATATATATATATATATATATATATATATATATATATATATATAATTCTTCAATCCGTGTGTTTGTAATAAAACTCTTCTTTAACGACTGGACTGATTTCAATAGAATGGTTTAGATTCCCAATTGTATCCGAGAGAAAATGTTTTTAATTAAAAATCCAGAATTGCAAGGTGTTTGAGATTATTATAATATCGCTTGAAAACCCTCGCTGCCAACACATCTGAGGCGCAGTGGCCAGCTCAACGCGCTTCAGTACGAGAAGCCCCAGAATGGAATCCCCGTAGTGGCGGTTTGGGAATTTTAATTTAATCTATTAAGTTTGTAATGACTGTATGCTTGGTGACCTCAAGTATTTTTAAAATATTGTTTTCTTTATTTTTCTATCAAAACGTTCCAGTTTATAACTCATTTAATAACATTTTACAATTTTTTGATTTACAGCGTTAAAACAGGACAACGTTTGTCGAGTCATCTAGTAAATATATATGTGCTTATATTATGTGCTTAGTAGAAGCACTGTACATACATTCTCTTTCATTATCTCGCCTGCACCAGGGGCAGCTGGAAGAACAACTCTTCCTAGAGTCGAAAATGCTTGAGGCGTTGTGCAGTGAACGTGGGATGATTACCTTTTTGCTTGAATGCAAGGCGTTTGCTTGAATTTTTAAGTGATGTGTAAATGTTGCAAGCATATAGAATAAACGTTATTGGAGAAATTAATTATTATGGATTATAATGCCAGCCACACACACAAAAACACGCACACACACACACACACACACACACACACACACACACACACACACACACACACACATATATATATATATATATATATATATATATATATATATATATATAGAGAGAGAGAGAGAGAGACATATATAGGCATATATAAACATATATATGCATAATGTTCTTTATAATAAGTTTCTGTTTAGAGGAAAATGATAACAAATTCGTTTTGATAAATTTTACACATCTTACAAAACTGCTTATACATGGGTTATTAATTCCATGTTCAACATTAATTGGGAAACTCATTGAATTTCTCTCTTTTTTGAAGAACTTAATGTTGATCAAAAATCTTGTACTAATCGATTCGTTTGCACTAATTATTCTACACTCAGGCTCTTATCCGTCAATTGAAGTATTGTTTTTACCTTCGTTGCTTTCGTTCTTCGATTTTCAAGTATTTTTCTGTTTGTTCATAATTTTCAGAATAATGTTTCAAATTAGAAATGATTGCGTTTTAATTACTTAATCCCCTTGATCAAATGATTAATTTACAGGAAATGTGATTAATTTAATTTATTTTGTAATAAATTTTTGGCCTTAGTAAAGCGTAGGTTTCTTTCTTTAGAATTAAAAAAGAAATTCTTTTCTAATTCTGGAGTGAATTTATCTCAAGTTAACAAGAATGATTACTGCTTTTACTCTTTAATAATCTATTCATAAAATTGAGGAAGTGTTGTAACGGAAACTGATATCTTTATGAACTCAGAAGTTTTCTTTTAAACCATATTTAATGGACCGAGGAAAATAATTTCTGTTAAAAATTTTTTTGAAGTAAACATAGAGCCTGACGTCATAGCTAATTTATTTAAAAAGCTGATTTACCTTTCATATGGCTGAAAGTTTGTGGTCATAACAAGTATTCTCCGAATTGGAAAACTGTGAACATTGTGGTACTTTTTATCTTCATAAAATAGAAGTTAATTGAGTTACTGATATAAAATACCCGAAATGCTAATACCTTTCGACTAACTAATTTTTCTTTGCAAATGATTCATGTGATTAGTTGCTATGATGTAAAGAATAAACAGCTTAAAAGGGAATTTTTTACCAGACTCTTTACATCCATGGATCATAAACTGGAACAGCATTGTATATTTACTTCTTCTCTTTTGAAAGGGATTCTTGAAACTATTTGTATTTCTTGCGGCATAACTTGAAATGATTAGTTATAGCATTTTTATTTGAATAATATGAATTTTTGAATTAGGTTGTGATTGATATTTATTATCTTTCTTATATAATTTCCATTTAAATAATAATAAACATAATATAACCGGATAAATGACCGGTAATATATATGTAAAAAATGCGATGGGTGATGCATTTAACACGTTTACTGCCATGGGGGTCACCTGGAACCGACACTCGACTTGGATACAGGGCAGTGGCCGGTGAAACAGAAAATAATGATAGTACGTAATTATAGTAAATATGGATACTGGTAAATTTTTTCAATAATAATATTGTTATTATAATTATTTGAAGAAATTATTGCAATATAGAACATACAAAAATAATTTTATTAGTACATGAAAAATATACATTTTATGAGTGCATATTGAGATGAGTCAGATTGAAAAAATCAAGGCAAAGAAAAGATGAATCGAAAAAATCGAAACAATATGTCACCACTTTTTTAGTCAAACTCATTGTTCTAGGTCTTCCTAGATGCTTTGAATGCTAAAGAGTGAGAGTAATTACTTAGCAATCAAAGCATTATTGTTGAAATAAAAGGACAATCGTAACAATTGCCTGCCGCGCCCTGGGTATCACTGGTGAACCCCACCATGAAAAATTCTTTAGACATGACTTTATAACTCATTTTATATGCTGCAAATAATATTTCAGCTTATGCATCGCATAATGAAAAGTTCAAGTAGGTGCCTTGGGCAAACTATAAAAAATGTGTCTGGCAGTGTTAAAAATCTTATTCTTTGTC
The DNA here is from genome assembly GCA_032207245.1 of Pardosa pseudoannulata. Classification (NCBI taxonomy): domain Eukaryota; kingdom Metazoa; phylum Arthropoda; class Arachnida; order Araneae; family Lycosidae; genus Pardosa; species Pardosa pseudoannulata. The sequence goes on from CM063505.1 coordinate 199,639,350, forward strand.
ATACCTAGAATTTGACAATATACAATTTTGTTTAGTTATAATAAAGTTTATTTGTCTATTTATTTCCCAATATCCATATTTCATACATTCAATCGGGAAACATAAGTCCGGTCACTTGACAGGCTATGGTAAAAATAGGTATGTATCCAGTGTATATTTAGTGTTAAAAGGTTTTAGAATTGAAGCTTGACAAGAAAAACTTAAGAATATGTCTGATCATCAGTACCTATAGGAATTCAGTATTATAATTTTTCTTCTGTAACAGGTAATGACATATCAATACTAATAATTCCTCAATCATGAACTAATTAAATGCAATTTTCTTATCTTATATCTTCTGAAATCTAAAAAAAATATTTAAAACTAAAAATACATAAGTATATATAAAATGGGCTTAGACAACTTAAAATAAAGTAGTTGAAGTTTAGAATAGTCATCGCAAAAACACCATGCTGTTAAAAAAATTCATTAACATTGACAAGAAACAATGAATACTATGTTTGATCGTTGGCATCTATAGGAATGCAGTATTATATTTTTTTTTACGGGTAATGATATTTCAAAACTAATAATTCCTCATTCATACAATAATTAATAGCCATTTTCCTATCTTGTATTTTCTGAAATCTAAAAAATAATAATTTTTAACTAAAAATGCATAAGTATACATAAAATGGGCTTAAACAACTTAAAATAAAATATTTCAGAATATTTATCGCTAAACAACCGTGATGGTAAATCAAATTCATTAATTATTCTTTTAAAAGAGTGCAAACAGAATGAGGTGTAATATCATAGTACGTAGCAGGTGGAGGTGCAGAAAAAATAATGGATAACAATGGGACCATGATAACTGAGAATGGTATCAAGACGTTAAAAACATTTTGGGAACCTGATTTGGACATGTCTAAACTTCCCCAACCGTAATTAAGGGATATATTATTTGAAATCCCATCTAGTGTTGACTTCTCAAATTTATTTCCGATTTTGTTAAAAAGCTTAAACCCCAAAAGTGTTCTTCTAAAAGGGGTTGTATGGTATCACATTTGTTATAGTTCATATTCTGTTATTTTGTAGTTTCTAGAAATTGAAAACATCTATTGTTCCAAAAACAATTATTGATTGCTATTCAATTCTTATCTGATTAATGATAAATATCTTATCTGATTGCTATTCAATTGATTGCTATTTAATATACATAACATATAATTATTTTCTTTTTCACCTTAAATCAATCCCTTGACTGTGGAATATATCGGAGAAAAACGTTCCAAAAGTGGAATTTTTTTCTCTTTAATTTAGTTCGTTAATATAATCGAAATGTTAGAAATATATTATTTTTGATAAAAACAAAATTTTAAACGAAATAAATACTATTTTTATTATTTTTATTATGGGAAATATTAATGGATTACGGTAATTATTACTCAAATTAGAGCAAAATAAATGAATGACATAATTTTCTATATGAATATAATTAACTAATACAATAATATTATTATGTATATCAGTTGTCATGAATTCCATGTCCCTCAAATTGCTTTGAATTTCACAAATCCCTTAAAGTATCCGAGAAATAGCGACTAATAACGCGAAACCGCTGAACTTTTTGCGGAACTGCCCGAACTCAGTTCGGGCGTCACAGGCAAAGGATTTATGCTTTTTTCATGTATTACCTCCTTTTTCCATTATAAATTTATTTTATTATTTTTTTATGGCAAAATAAAATCAAAGGTTTTCTGGTATATGATTAGATTGAAATATTTTTCGACTATTACTGCATTACCGTGAATAGAGAAATAAAATATCCTAACTGATAGGTTTAAAATATGACGAATAGTTATATATGTATCAGACTAATGCGGAGACAAGGTAGACTCTTATTCTATGGACAAAAGGAAGAATTTGTAACTGAAATAAAATGCTATTTTTCCTCGTTTATTTGTTTGTGTGTGTGTATGTGTGTCTGGGGGGGATTCTATTACATTTAAGGGAAAATTAATCTTTTTATTTTTGTCTTATCATATGCTTAAGAATTGTAAACCACTACATTTCAATGTTATCTCATTATGATTTCCAATAGCTTTTAATATTATTATTAAAACCAAGCAATAATTTGCAGATTTTCACAACATTTTTAAAATTAAATTTTTTTAATGTATAACACATTTAATATAAAACATTTAAAAAATTTTACAAAGTAACTTCCTATTTATTAAATAAATCAATTTCTAATCAACACTGAAAAATTACGTTTAAAATTATCAGAAGTTTTATGTAGAATTTGGAGAATGAATTCCTCAATATTTAGATTGGAAATTTTTTTCTCTGATTTTAGGAAATATTTTGTGGTTTTGTATTGATTATTGTTAAAATTAATTATTTATAAACTGTTATACTGTTAATTTATAAATAATATTAATAATGATAATAATAATAAGGATATTGATAATGATGATTCTAATGGTGTTGGTAATAAAACTGTAATAGTAATTTCCTTTCTTTAAAATTTTATCTAAGTATTTTACTTATGTGGATAGACCGACGGTTCAAAATACATTTCTACTGTGGAGAAATGCATTCTATTTGTGTAGGTAACTTAGTATTATTAGCATTCTACTTGTGTAGCTAAGCTTCGACCATTGTATTAAAAAATTACATAAAAACCGTAACATAATCGTCTATTAAACAATCATTCAATAAAGAAACATGAAATTTAAGTAACTTGATTTTAATTTTAAAAAGAAATTATTCCATTATTTTTGCAATACCGATTAATTTTATTATTGGTAAGTATATATTTAAATATAGAGGGTTTCAACAAGGTTTTATCATTAGGTATTTTAAATCTTATGATCAGGGCAAAATTCATAGTTTTGTTGAAAAACCTGTTAATTTAAACAGCTCATTACAAATGTAACATAACATAGTCTACAACTCATTTTTTTCAATGAATAATTACTGCTGTTATTTAATATGTTGATAATTAATTACCAAAAAACCCCATTATTAGAATTTTCTTCCAATTTTAGAAGTTGAGATGCTTTAAAAAGGTTTTCCTCTTAAGGTTTACTTCCTATAAACTTCTTTTAAAGAATTAGTATAAGAGAAACCCAAGGGGAGAAAAGTTACAATTTATGATATATTTTTATATAAATTATTGAAGGAAAATGTTGGGGCTACAGGGGACTTCCAAACTAATTTATTTCTCATTAATTATAAATTTATTAGACAGGGATTGTAATAATTATTTTAAAAGTTAGTCATGAATAATAGTTTCTAACGTATCTTCCTCGAAGATTCTTCCTGCGAATACCTTTTACGTAATATATGGTTTCTATAGAACACCTTTTAGATATTAGATTAAAAATTCCATTCTTAGAAAATATTAGGAAAAGAAGTAAAAAGGGAAATGTTTTGTATAAAATATAACTTTTCTTTTTAAAGAAAGATGCGGCAGAATTTCTTCTTCGAAACATATTTATTTTATGGACTTATACTTTATATTCTGTATACAAATATTCGATAGATTTCAAAGGAGTAGATTAGTAAAAAATGAACCTCGAGTGTTTCAAACACAGCTTAAAAAATGATGAAAAAAATTAGCAATAATTTTATTGCATGTTTAGTAATATTGTATTTATTACAAGTTAATAGTGGTAAAAACCTTTATTTATCTTCGCTTTCAGGTGTATTTTACAATCTTCATCAAGTGTTATAATTTAGCTTTCTAGAGAACGTATTGTAACTAATCTTATACTACTTAATAATTAATAATCTGCCTGATTTTAAAGTTTTAATGATATCTTACTAATATCTTTTCCCAAAGTTAAAATTTTTGTACTGTAATATGTCTTCACAAAGTGTTATTTTAAATAAAACACTAAACGTTCGAATTAAATGGCGATGATGTTTTTCTTTCTGTCATTGTTTCTGAGTATGCATAAAAATGTTAACATTACTTTAAAATATATTGTGTTGAATGTTAGGTTATGTTACTTGCAAAAGATTTTAGATCGAAAGTCAGGGAAAGAAATGAAACTCTATCAAAAAATAGTAGGCACTGAAATTTAAAATTTTTGCACTTAAAATGCATGAGTATTTCATATTATATGCAGGAAATTCAGAGAAATTGTAGGAAATTATGAGTAATTTAACAACTAAAATCAAGTTTCACAATTTGTGATACAAACTTTTACAAGCTGCATTTCATCTTACACAGGTTTTGTGAAAGAAAGTGAAGAAAACCCGTAGTAGCCCAAAGTGTATAAGTGCATATGTTGGAAGTTACTTGTTTCAGTCAGAAGAGGAATTTTTAACTGAAAAAATCTGAAACAGTAATTATAAGATAGTTACTGCCGATTATTAGAATTAAAACTTCATGATTTCACCCAATTATCTTGAAATTAATTATTTTTAGTTCTAATGCTTTTTTAAATAAATATTTTAAAATTTTGGGTATTCTTTGTGTTATGTTTGTTTGCTACTTCAGCTCTAATGTCGGCATTGTTTGAAAACACTTTAAAGACTGTGGATTACTGAAAATTCAAGGTACTTGAAATAATTATCTCACATAAAAATGACATTTTTTAGGAAAAAGTGTAAAATAATCGATTAATTTATCTATTTTTAAGAAATATACTATAAGTGTAGCGATAAATATTGCAATTTAAAACTAAGCAAACCTGGTAAACTAACAAATACTAACCGAGGAACATTTATAATTTTAACTACTTACATTTACAAGCTTTCATTAAAGAGCTTAAATGCTTTCTTTCTTGCTCTTTGTAAAAGGTCACACAGTACTCTTATATCATTTTAAACAGCTCGAGCTCATTGATAAACACGTCAGTAGGCGTGTGAAAAGCGCGCTAAACTTCATTAGCCTCAGAATGAACAACTTAAATCTGGATAAATACTTACTGAATATAAAAAAACCTCCGCAGAATTTACGAGACCTCTTCACACCAACACATGATATCCAAGAAGTATTCTGTTCTTTCATGAAACACAAATCTTTCCATATCTACAAGAAAAAAAATAGCGGGTAAAAAAATGAGATATTTACGATGGACACTTTACACCAACATCTTTTAAAGGAAAAAAAGTTCAGTAAAAAAATCGAGGGGGGTAGGCTACCAACTGTTTTAACCCCTCTTTTCCCTTTTAGGTGTGACGTCACAGCCTCGCTGTTGCCAGCGCCGCCGTCCAAACTCCAAGAGGCGAGTCTTCAGTCGTGTCTAGCCCTTCCGTCAGAATGGAGCTGTGCGACCCCATGTTCCTCCGCATCCTTTTGATAGCTTTGGTTCTCCGGCACGTGATAGCGGACGATTCGCCGGTGCCCCCAGGAGGGTAAGTGCCCGTTCCACTACAATACGAGGGTGATGACACTTGTTGATAAAACATTATCAAACCCAAACTCTCATCAGACTCATTAGAAATAAAGCGCTTTTTGATTCCCAGTACTCCTAAGCTGTAAAGAAGTTTAATTTTGGAATGCGTACGTTTCACATAACTGACTATAAACTGACATCAGATTAAATGGAAACTTAAAATGCACACACATCGTTCGAAATTAACTAATAATTGTACTGAAATAATTTTTTTTAACCACAAAAATATACAAAAAATTTCTAAATGTGTATTAAATATTTTATAATTAACAACATGTAACTTTATATAGCAATTACAATTTTAAAAAAAATCTTGCACAATAGTATTTTAATAGTATTATAGTTTTTGAACAGTATTTTTTAAAAATAGCTCTTATTATTAGCTCAATACTAAGTAAACGTAATTATATCATGCAGATATTTCCTATTACTAACATCAGTTTAAATTAAACATTGAAATTATGTCACATATTGCTTTTTAGAACTAAATAACAATTATTTTTTAATGAATTTTTTATCATAAAATGTCATATTTTCTAAATTGTATACAAAATTTTTTTATCATTTCCTCTACATAATAAAATAATTTGAAATTTGTAAAATCGTTCAATATTTTCCCTATAAAAATTGCAAAGCATAATAGTTTCTCAATAGTTTTCAATAGTAGTTTTCAATATTAGCTGTGGGAAAAATAATTCTCGAATTTGCCCCTTTCTCATAACTTACACCGAAAGTAGAAATTAAACACCAAATCTGTTCCACACATTTATAAGCAAACAATATTTAGTTTCTAATGTTATTTAGTGTAATGAAAATTATATATAATAATATTTTCTAAATTGCATAGATTTTTTTTCATTTATTTATCATAATTATAGAATTAACAAATAATACATTAAAGAATATTTTTACTTTTAAAAATCATAGACAACAGTATTTCAGTAATTTAAAGTGTATAATTCGATAAAAAATTAGAAAAAGAAATTATTACATGCGTACAATTCTTATGACTAACACCTTTATATATAAAACTTTTTACCTCACCCATTACTTTCATTTATAAATAACTATTTTCTAATTTTAAAACATTCTAACTGAAAACTATTTAAAATAATATTTTCTTAATTCTACATGAATTTTTTTTAATCCTTTCCTCACCGAAATAATATATTTAATATATTTTAATATTGTTAAACATTTTCGCTTTCAAAAAGTCATGCAAAATTTTAAGGAATACTTATGTAATTATTATCATTGCAAAAAAATGTATTTAGTTTAATTTTATAATAAAATGCCTGTTCTTCAAGTTGAGAATATTATTTAATATCTATCAGAACATTTATCAAAAATTCCTTTGTCTGAAGCAGGAAATTATAAAAATTATTTATTATATATTTTCTCATTCCTAATGTTTTATGATAAAGAATACCTAATTATATAATAATCATAATATCTCAATATGATTATTAAGTTAAGAAATATTGTTTCTTAAAATAATATCTTTATAAATCTAGTGGTTTGTTATTTAAAGTTAGTAAATATAATTTTACTAACACTATGAATTTCTAAAGTAAACTTAAAGTGATTAAAGCACACAAATGCTATTTCTATACCATATATATATACGTATCTGTCTGTGCATTTAAAGCTTAAAGTGTATAGGAATTATTCTACAAGTAAATATGAAATTCATTCGAAAAATAATACTTTTAGCTTTAATCATTGATTTTTGAAAAAAGTATGAAATTTATATAAAAGTTTTAAGAGTTTAAAAAAATTTAGTATATATTGAAACACATCCAAGAGTGATACATATTAAGAGATATACTGTTTTAATTACTGAGAGAATTCACTTTATAATTTAAATATTTTATTATTTTTAAAAGGTAATTGAAGAAAAACTTTTCGAACATATGGTGAATTAGATTTAGCAATTAGAATTTAGAATTTACAGTTTTAGTTTAACCTGTAACAGTTGCTCATCTAGTAAAAAAATATTATTAAAATTTTCTACGATTTAAAGATTTTTTGGCTAATTTATTGATTATAAATATAGATATGTGCATCTTTTATAAATTTATAAAACATATTGTAACATTGTAACAGTTTAAATATAATCGATTGGATATTTACAATAATTAAAGTTAGTAAAATTTCGGGGTGGAATAATTACATGTAATCTTCAATGAACTGTAAAACTGCAAATTAATTCATATAAAACTAAAAATCTTTTTTAAAAGTATAGCATTATAATTTAAAAAAAACTATTAATACTCACTACGTGTATAAAATTTACTGAGTCTAATGTTTAAATTAAAAAATATTGTACAAATTTAAAATGGTTAGGACAAAACTACTAAAATGTGAAGGTGAAGAAACTAATTGACCAAACAAATTATAATACACTAGATAACAGTTTTATGCTAACAATTGCGAATTTTAAGCGTTTCGTAATTATTTGAATACGGAAATATAATCGTTAATATTGTAGCATTATCAGCTTGAAAATTATACGATATTCATTATTGTATGCGCAATATACCACTTTTTCTTTTATTTACATTTTTTCTGTGAAGATATTTAGCAAAATAATTTAAACATTAAAAGTTATGTAAAATTATAGATAATGATCTAATATTACAATATGCAAATATAACAAACTAGATAGGATTTAGAAAATATAGACGATTTTGTACAGTTGTATAAAAATTTGAATGCAACGTTTTATATATATATACATACATACATACATACATATATATATATATATATTATATACTTATACACACCTATATATATATATATATATGTATACATATACATTTTAACATTGGAAATTTACTCAGAAAATTTTTAAAAATCCTTCGGAATTTGCAAAACGATTTCCAAAATAATACAACTTTATAGCGAAATATATATTCAAATTATACAGAAATGTATTTTACAACTACTAAAATAGTATGTTAGATTCAAAGGAAATATTAAAAAAAGTAATATTTCTGCCTTAATCTCTAATGAAAACGATCTTCAACTTATCTTTCTTTACCAACAAAGTACATGTATACTAGAAATTTACCTAATACATAGAAACTACTAAAGATAGGTTTAACTAGATTACAGTCTAATCCTTTCTGAGTTCAGAAATGCATTAAAGTGATGCCAAAGCTAAAGGATTGATAAAATTTATTCAGTTCATGAATCTTCTGATGTTTCAGTAATCATGAAAATCATTACCTAAGTTAACTTTTGCAGCCAGTTAAGTGAGAGAAAAACAATGTTAAAATTTCTTGCTGAAAAATATTAGAAATTAAAAGAACTTACTATTAATGTTTACTCCATTGCAAACACACACTCATACACATATACAGACACACACACACACACATACACACACACACACACACACACACACACACACACATATATATATATATATATATATATATATATATATATATATATATATATATATATATATATATATATGTATGAATGTACTATATCTAAATTATTATACCTAAAATATCTATCTAGAATTCTCCTTTTCCCATTGTCAGTCTTTCTTATGTATTATCCCAACCTTGAAATAACGTATTTAAAACTAGTTTTTGGTCACTTAAATTTTTTTTTACCCGTTTCCGAAAACTAACGCTAAAATATATACTAATTTTCAGTTCAATTGCCACATTTTTCAACTGCCTCAATAAAATAGTTCACGTCTTTCAATGATTCCTTTCTGACTCTTAATAACGTTGACTAAACAACTGCTTTCATGAGAAAACACTCTCTGTGGGGCCAAATTTGTAATTGAAGTGTGTCTTTAGTCATTAATCAATGCTGATCTCAGTGTTCAAAAGACGTATATTTTATATAATCTCATATGACGTTAAAGTTCCACTTTGAACTTACTTCATTTAAATTGAAACGAACTACTGCAAGTATATCTGAAAGTCTAAACATCGTCCGGCAAGACCGGGTAATTAAAAATAATAGGGTCTAATTAATTTGTAGCGGCAAGTAAAATTCTCACTTTATTTATAAATACGAATGTTAATATTTAATTACATGCAACACAACCACAGGTACGCGTATAATATGGGCTTAAGTTAAGTATACGTTTTTATACATTTGTTTACAAAACTTTATGAGTAGTTATTTTCAAGACGGAGAAAATAAAGTATCATAAACGTAACTGCTTTACCTTTAAGGCATGCGGTTATGTTCACGTATTAGGTGCACATGGACATTCATTATTTACAGCGGATAGTATTTATTTAAGAAAACGTAATCATTAGAGGAAGAACAAAATTTTTTGTATAGATCTATCAACCTACTAATCTTCATATAACGTGTTTTTTCATTTGTAAGTATATATGTAAGAAATCGAAGAATAATATTTTAAAAAGTTAAGTATATGGTATTGTTGAACATCATCTCTTGGGCGAAAAGTCAGTAGTCAGTTTTGTATGTATGTATATATATATATATATATATATATATATATGTATGTATATATATATATATATATATATATATATATAATCAGTAAAGTGATTGAATGAATTTGGAGGCTGACTATTCTGTCCATACTCGAAATGTTTTAAACGCCTAGAATACTTTTATAGCACATTTTATCTTAATTCCTTGATATTGAGTATATTTATTTATGTTTAACCCTTTTTCTGTCCTTGTGGATTATGATATGTACGATTTTTAGAATTCTTCAAAGACACCAAAACCTTTAGATTATGTAATTATTAACCGAGCAGCAAAGCATGCTACTACTTTTTACATTCTTAACCCCAAGAATTACAATCCAAAGATCGAATGATTGAAGGAAGTCATTTTCCAACTTCAATTCTTTCGTGGATGCGTCATAAGGGAACCTCTCAAAGCACTGTGGTATCTTGGGAACGATAAAAACACCTAACAGTATAGGGCTGTTGGAAGCTGTACTACACCCCACTTCTATGGATTTTTCTATATGTTTGAAAGCTTCTGTAAAATGATATTTTCACTAGCTACGTTAAAATTATGAATGGTAATTATAAGTTCTGGGTGGTTTATTCCTTTAAACGTATGTAATCATTTTCGGAATATGTTGCTTAATTTTTCACTTACTTGATTTTAGTGAAATATAAGTAATGTTAAATCTAAAAAAATAAGTAAAACTGTTAGGTAATTATTAAAAAAATATTTAGAACATCATTTAATTTTTAAAAAAATGTATGGCTGTTTTAAGTATTACCTTCTCTGTGAAAAGTCACCTTGTCCCTGATACATACATACATACATACATACACACATACACACACACACACACATATATATATATATATATATATATATATATATATATATATATATATATATATATATATATAAATGTGTATTTTTGTGTATTGATATAAATCTTCATGGAAATATTTCATATCCAGTCTGAAAAACGAAAGTAAAAATTAAATGTTAATAGGCAGAAACATTGAACAGATTTTAAGAGTTCATGGGTTATTGCCTTATATTTATATTTAATAAAATACTTTTTGAAGTATATAAATTCATGAGAATATGTATTCTTTGTATGAATGTTTTCAACAAGTTGTTGTAAAATAAACTTCCTATACTCACTTAAATAAATTGTTAGATATAAAATTTGTCTTACCTGTATGTCTTATCTTTGATTATGTCATATTTTAAATTTTAAATGCATGTAATTAAACGTAAATGCATAACACTAGTTTATAGCTGTTTAATTGAACAATTATGATTTCATGCTTATTAAAGTTGTAATGAAGACAAGAACTAATTCAATATACAGAGCAAACGATTGCATGGTGTCGAGGTATTTTAATTTCTATTTTTCAATGGCTTATGTTTTAAATACACGCATTAGTTACATAATATCTCTTTAATACGCAGACACACACGCACACACACACACACACACACACACACACATATATATATATATATATATAATATAAACTCCTGTTATCAATACCTAAGGATATATAATATTTGGAATTTCAAATTATTAATATTATGACTGAGGAAAACTTTTAATTACAATAAAACATAAAATTGTTTCCTGTTTTATTTTTAAAGCCTTGCAATAAGGTATTTTCTAATTGTTTTCCGAAGTTTCCGAATAGTATGCACTTTAGAATGAATAATAAACCAAAATTACATAAATTTCAGATCTTTAAAAGAACCTTTTCCTTGTACTGAATAAATACTAGATTTCCAATCCATTTGGGTGCGAGGTTTAACTTTTAATTATTAAACATTAACAAACGAGTAAGTTGATCTAGTCTAGATAGTCCTGAAAGGAATTTCTAAAAGTCTTTTAAAAATAATAATGTAAGTATTAATCGTAAGTCACTAAGGGAAATTTGATACAGCATTCATTAGTAATGAATCTTTTCGTATTTGCTTATTTTAATTTTTACAGAACATTTTCAGGTATTAGCTTTATTCAAAGGGATTCTATTCCACTTTTACGAATTTTTTTAATGTCATATTACTATTTCATGGTACGTCTACAATTTCAAAGAGGTTGAAGTTGTTTTCGTTTTTCTATACTTAGTTTCACAGATACTGTTACATATAATCATCAGAGCATTTAAGGCGTTTCCAATAAGCGATTTGTCATTAAATTTTCAGGTTTGACGATTTCTAACAAAACTTTACAATAGAGTTTATTGGTCCTCTACCTTCTTAGCCTCTAGCTCGTAGAATATATTTAACAGAATGGACTTTTTTCACTTTAGTTTTGTTCGTTACTATCATCAAAATGTTAGATTATTTTCGAAAAACATTTTTTAAACGAAATAAATACTATTTTCAATATTTTCATATACATCTGTAATTTTAATGGATTATAGTAATTTTTACTCAAATTGCAGCACGTAAATCAAATGACATTATTTTCTAGATAAATATAGTAAACTGATACAACAATATATATTTCAACTATCATGAATTCTATGTCCCTTATATCCCTTTTAATATCCCAAATCCTTTACAGTATCCGAATCCTTGCGACAAATTGCTCGAAACTGCCGAAATTTTCGTGGAAAGTATCTCTATAGGGAAAATGGCGGATTAAATATTATGCGTTGAAAGAACCGATTTCGGACCTAATGGAATTGAAATACCGTTTTTTCTCTTGCCCGAACTCAGGTCGGTCATTCCAAAATCTACCCTTTGCCTGTGACACCCGAACTACAGGCAAAGGGTTAAAGTATCTGATGTGAACACCTTATGACTTCATTGTCCCCCTTTTAAAGAATATACAATTAAAAAAATAATTGAAATATTCTAGAACATAATTATTATTTGCACTTTATTATCAAACTTAAAAGTTAGTTTCGTTTCAAAGGTAACGGTTTTTTAATGCCTGCAGCAATAACATTTGTTATATAAGGATTTTTAGTTATTATTCATTATATAACAAAATATTTCGATTCATTATTTAAACTGCTTGAAAATTATCCTTACAACTTTATACAGACACATCTGCAATTTTTTATCTATTATTTTGTAATCGCAGTTGGCAATCGTCATAATCAATTCCCATTATATTTTAATATTTCGTCATATAAACTGCAATTTACAATCTCAATGAGCCCATCAAGAAAATTACACCAATCGTAAATTTGAAAAAAATCTACATTCTACGGCTAATCTTCTATAAGGTACGTGAGATACGTATGTACATACACAGCGGTTATACCAGTAAAAAGAAATTCAGACATTTTTAAAAGACGTATTTCAATTGAAATGTGAACATTAAAAGTTTTCACGATTTTATTTATTATTTTGTAGAAGAAATAGGCTTTAAAATGTATCTTAATACTAAAAGTGTAGAACAACCCATAATGTGCAAAATGCAATTTTAAATAGACAAAATATATCAGCTGCTAAAATTAGGTTAAGTTTATGTTACACTTGCTTGCCTTTACCTATATTTTTAATTATCTTTGTATAGTTATTAACCCTTCAGGCTGCTCTCAGGTTCCAGATTCCATGGATTCTTATCTCTCTGTTGGCTTGAAAATTCGTACCGTTCTCATTATCCCTCTTGTAATAAAATAATAGACCATACCCCTCCGATCCTAACCGAATATATAGTTTATTAATCCAAAAATAAATAAGCATTTGCTAAATTTTCGTCTGGAAGTTAGAAGACAGACAATTGAAATTTAGATTTTAAAAAGCGTGTTAAATCCCTTTATTATTACGTTAAAATTATATTTAATGTATAACTTAAGCAAAAAAGGTTTTCCATAAAAGAAAAACCTTCCAACAAAAAATAAGAACGTAATAGTAAAGATTTAGAGTATATACATAAACACAACCCTTTATTATATTTTTTATAGCTCAGAAGGAACGTGCTGGATTATAGATAGACATATATTTTCATGATATCATATAAATATTTGAGGTTTACAAGAAACACTGTATTAAACGCAGATTCCTCTTCCTAAGTAAAGTCAGAAAATTTTATTTCATTGCCCTAAACCACCGCAATACATTTTCCTCGCCTTTAAAGTAAAATAAGATAACCCAAGCTCTATTTGGAGAAAAGTACATTTTCTAGGATTTCGGATTAAAGGAAATTTCGAACATTTGAGAGATTTTTCCGTATTGTGACAAACAAATAAATTTAAGCCGTCGCGTCGTAAAGTTTAAAAATAAAATTGGCGAATTTATAGGTGTTTGTGTTTTTGTTTTAAGACTTAACGACCCATTAAAACGTATTTACTTTAAAATACATCTCGAGGATGAAATTATACTGAAAATTGTTGTAAGGTTTTATAAATGTATAAAAGTTTTCTATCTTTAATATAAACATTAATCAACAGTGTATCGATCATATTTAAATATTACCCACTATGCGTCCAGCCTTCGGTCTGGGAATCCATAACCATTGATATGTCATATGGGGTTTTGAAAATACTCTTACCAGGCTGTTTCTATTTTAGATAAACTTGTTAAATTAAGATTGACGTATTTAAGATTAAATGAGAAAATGTTATTTTTTTCTAAATTCAAAAATGACAAAATTTTAGAATATTTTTTTTACAATTCTAAATTATGCTTTATAAATTTTAGAAACCATCTCATTATTACATTCGTTAATGCCATCGTTGAAAATTGCCCTACAAATTGGAAGGTAATTTTCTTAACTTTAAGATAGCTTGTAGGTGGAGATAATACAATTGTTCAATGAAGAACTACTGAAGAAAATGTTCGAATTATGCTTGAATTATGTATTACATTTGGTTTGGTTTGAAGCTCTACGGTTTACTGTTTTGCTGCACGATGACTAATGAGGACTGAATCTACTGTTTAAAGCCGATTCCAAACGACTAGGAACATCCATACTAACAGTGGAATTTGAACCCACGAACTCTGGTACCCAAGAACAGCTCTCTACCACTTGGCCATCGTTAGGTGAATTATGTCTGAAACAACAGTAACAAGAAAACAAATACGAAATTTGTAAAAATGAATTAAAGTTGATTCCAGAACTATTAAGAAGAAAATCAAGTACCAAGTTACTCAATTTTTTTAAACATTTTATGCGTGATACGGCTATAGACAAAATATATTCTATCATATATATATATATATATATAAATCAACAACAGTATTGCACATATTGGCATATATACACTTATGTTGCTCGCCGGAGGGATGTCAACGTAAAGAACAGCAAATGCAATTATTTTTAAAAACTAATTTAAATTTCACCAGAGTCTAAATTGATATCGGAACTATAAAGAACTATTGAGCGTGGTGAATACCAATGTACAAAAAAAAATTCATTTCATTTAAATAGGTAGGTCTTAAAGGTTTTTAGAATAATATTCCTGATAAATCTATCCATCATAATCTAAGAGTTTTGAACATAAGTCTTTACTGCCGAATTTTATTGCTCTGCTATTCGGAATGGGAGTTCACGGGTTCGAATCCCGTGCAGGTATGATACTTCGTAGTGATTAGGATTCAGATTTAAATAGTGTGTCCCGGTAGCATTAGCTCTCGTGAGCAAAATAGTAGTCAGAAACAATGAATATATCTTTAAAATGTATTTTCATCTTAGAGGTTTCCAATGGTTACTTTATTACATTAAATCATTGGGGAATATTTATTTTATCTATTCACATAATTATGTTTCATTAAAGCAATTAAAAGTTTAAAAATATTTTATTTTATTTAACTATTTTCTACTATCTGCTTCATTAGATGAATGTTTGCAATAATATTTGTTTTCAAATCATAAACATCTCTTTCAGCAAAAACTTTAAAAACTTGCTGTAATTGTTTATTTTGTAGAAATAATAAAAACTGAAATAAATGTTTGAGAATTTAAAAAAAAAATTCTGTCTAGTAAGAACAAAAAATTAATGATCATTTTTAACTTCTTTGAAACATAAGTATATTTCCTAAGAAAATGTTTTAAAAATTTCTCTATTAAGAAATAAAAATTTACATTTTTTTAAAAAATAATTTTTACTCTTTTTTTCTTTTATTTTACGTATGATGTGCATTGATGTTAATCTCCGAATAAGTCATTGTTAAATAATTAATATAGGTAAAAAGGGTTTTCTATTCTATATAATTATAAATATATGCTAATTAATAGAGGAATTATCAGAATTTTTTCTTAAAATATGCTTAAATGATTTATTTTATATATGAAAAAATAAACATGTGGTTTTTAAGGATTATTCATTAGAAGGAAAATACTACTTATACATTGTGAAAAACACAATAATGTTCCATAATTTTAGAAAAAGTTTACAGTAATTTGCTATTTAAAAGAGTGATTAAATTTTAAAAAATACGTTTATTAATGATCTGTATTCAAAACTTTAGTGATCACACATGAGGTACTTTAAAAAAGTTTTTCTTTTAGAAAACACCAACTCAAATAACATTATTGTTATGTGGGGGCACAATTTATAGTATATATATTTTTCTTTTATTTTTACGTTGTATTAGAAATTTTTCTCTTAATTCTTTTAATGCTGTCCCATACTTAGAGATGTTTCCAAATAACAGAAAAATGATTCTAAATTCGTTAAAATGTTACACATATGGTGTTATTAACTTTACTAGAGTAAATATTAAATAAGATTATTTTTGAAATATGGAACATTTAGACAAAAGGTAAAAACAATTAAGTATATTTTTGAAAAGTTTTTGCTAGAGGAAAATTATAGAAATCCGTTTTAAATTTATAAATTTTAATACAATTCGTGAATTATTATTGTTTTTTTTTTTAGAATTTTAAAATTATAACCTAATTTTGTCTTTATTATTAATATTTAAACGGTTATAAATAATATTAGCTTATATAAAGATGGTACATTGATTAAAATTTTCCTAATAATTCATTTTGATAACTCTGAAACCATTAATATATGGATTTTCGTAAATTTCAATTGAAATAAAGTAAGTAGCTCATTTCGACATAACTTATTGTTTATCATCAGACAAAGGAGTATTAAGTTTGATTGATATTCTTCGGGCAGTTTACAGAATTTAAAAGAATTTCCTTTAGGTGATTTACAAATTTGCAAACTCATTTAATTGGCTTAAAACTAGTTTCTATCATTTAATTTCACTTCTTAAACGTAGAATGCCGTGCATTTAACTTAAAACTCATTTTCAGTTTGAGAATGTGCATTCATGCGTAAATTTCATTCTCTTAATTCATAAAGCTAGTAATTTATTTTTATTATTGATACTATGTGTATTAAAGGTCTTTTCAAAAACTTTTTCGTCGAAAGAATTGATTTATTATTTATATTTAACCAGCTATTTTTATAAAAGACTACTTGACTTTTACTTTAAGAAGAAAAAAAATAAGATCTATTTATAAAAAGGTTGGTGCAAGCTTTTAGTTTAGATTTTTATTTTTTTAAGGTAATACACTGAGATTTACTTTTCTGGCAAATAATATTGATCTGCATCGAGTCTATTTTTCAATTAATTCTTCTTCTGTTATTATATAGCTTTGTTATCAATCGTATATCAGAATATTACGTTGTTACTGAGAAATTACGTAAACAAGCTCCAGACGTATGACCGAAGATGATCTTGATTGCACTTATAGCGTTGATTTTTTACGCAAGACTTTTTGACCCATTTTTGATATTTTTTGACGTTGTTACGTATCTGTATTAAATGAACGGTAGATAACAATCTACTATAAAGAATTTTTTAGTTTTGTCTACAGATATTGATTTATAAGACACAAATAATTTCTGAATACATCTTAGAGATTGAAACTTAACGAAATAAATTTATAATGCTTTCCATTAATCATGATACTATTTCTTTTTAAGTGGGAGCAGCAGGAGCTCTATTGGAAAAAGCAGCGATACCATAACTGGAGGTTTGCGGGATTGGGTCTCTAGTACAGATCAGCCGTTTTCATTAATTGAGGCTGGGGCACGTAAAATACTTTCGTGGTCGCAATATTTTCCATGTTCCCAAACAATACATTTAGAGGAGGCAGGCAAGTCCTGGTGATAATCTCCTTTGTCCCTGTTTCTAAATTAGAGAATTTGAGGACTCAATCTGAGAAATCAAAATTCTCGAAGCAACTATTTTTCCACGAGAAGTCATATAACTACTCGATGGACACCAAATTACCATAATGATAACATAATGATATTTTAAAAAATAAATATACTAGTATGTTTAAAATAAAGTATTTCTTTAACCGATACATTCTGCTATTTTATAGGAATTTTATTTTCCTTGTGCAAAGGAAAATAAGTAGTGTAAACTCGAAATAGATCAGTATTCAGATATCAATGTAAATTCTTATTGACAGAATTTTGCAAGTCTTATACTACCCAATCAGTTTTAACAATTATCACAGCTTTGTTTGTGCGTATGTACAAGATAAATTTTATTTTAAATAGTTAATTATTTATTTTGAACTTTCCTAAAAGTATATTGGCAGGTTTGGACTTCGTGCTAGGTACATATGTGTGTATGTACATGCATATGTATGTACGCATGTAAGGGGACACATGTTTCATTTCTTCGTCAATACCCGTCAAGAAAAACTGAAGTACTATTTGATGTTGCATTCTTTGTCTGTAGAGAATCGACGTTGTTAGTCAGTAGATGTGAATGAGTTGTTGATTGCAGTAATTCAAAAACGAAAATTATGGCATATGAGTAATTTTTATTACTCTACGAATTAGATTTTGCTGTGACCCTAAGAGTATCTGTGTATTTAACAACAAAGTAATTTGAAAAGCAGTAGTTTAAGCTACCATTTACTGTAATTATTCTGTACATAAGAGTCCGTACCTTAGCTTGCATAGGGAAAATGGTTGTAACAATAGCGTTGGATTAATTTTTCTAAGATTTCATATGTCTAGAGAATGTTTTGGATAGACCAGACCCAGGAAATTAATCATCATACGCACTTTAACGAAAGCTATCTAATGATACTAGTCATTCGAATCAGTAGTATACTATCAGCCTGTAAATAATCGGACTAGGCCTAAAGTAAGCTTCAGGTAGTAAAGCAGGAACAACAAGTCATAAGAGAGATATAGCTAGTCTAATCGACATTCCCGTGTAAAAGAAGTTAGAAGGAGAATATGGAAGAAAACAAAGTAAAAAATCAACAGCTGGTAATGAAAAAAAAAAAAACTAGAAAAATAGATTCAAAATTTACAAGTTAGAAAGTGACAAAAAATAATGTTTTTGTTTATTTTGTGAGGAATCATATTCAAACAATCGCGCAAATGAAAAGTAGATACAGTGAATGAAATGCAAAAGATGGCCACCACACGAAACATCTAAATTCTGCACTCTACATTCCGAAACAGCGAACTCGACTATACAGGAAACACCTAATGGTAGATTTCGTTGTGTGTTTTCATTTGTAAATAAAAAATAAACAATTTTTAGCCATTTAAAATATTAAAACCGGAAGCTAAACTTACAAATTGTGCCAACAAATGCTCAGTAGCAATATTTAAATACAGTAATATTCGTTTAAGAAAATGTGAGTACATATTGTACATTGACAAAAATATATAAAATCAAAAAGATGTGACAACCACCACCCATTCATGTTTGTTGCATAGGTAAAATAAAATTGTATTAGGAACCATTAAAACATAAAAATGCGCAGCACTCTTTTTGGTGCAATCCTCACACTATATAACAAAATAATGCATTAAATACAATATCACTACCGACCAAAAACAGATCAGACATAAATATATCGACGAATTTATATGCACGAAAAACAAAATTGAAGTCTATTAACTACAGCTACAATATTTAATTATGTAAAAATTAATATCAAAATTATTATTAATGTATTATATTGTATTTTAAAAACTAATACACATAAACATTTCGGAGGATGTATTTTACAATCAAAATAATGTATATAGTTAATTTATATTTATAATAAAGCCATGAATTAAACACTATTTTAAAGAAAATATCATAGCATAGCTGATGTTATTAAAAATTTAAATGAAGATAAAATAGATAGTTGTTGGACAAAGAGGAAATTGTTGGAAATATATATTTTAAGTAAATATTGTAAATAAACATCACCGAATTTTTGATCGATGCTTTAGAATTCTTGTAATTTTTTTGTATTTTACTCAATATATATTATACTTCTAATACAATTGATGACATATGTTCCTTCCAACTGGTATTTACTTAATCATCCTGTATGTTTCCGGCTAATCATTTTGAAATGTATTTTAACAGCAGTGAAATGAAATCCCGAACAATGAAGTAAATTGAGACATTTAAAAGCCCACACACACACACACACACACACACACACACATATATATATATATATATATATATATATATAACAAAAACATATCGTTTACATTTAACTTATAGCTATAAAAATGCATTTGTATTCTTAAATTCAATATCGAGTGTAGAGAACGCCTCACAGGGTTTTGGTATTCCCAAGTGAGTCCTGCAAATTTAAACAAGTTCTTTTCTTTTAAGCAGCCTTTTTTAGTCTTTTAAACACTTCAAGTTTATGTAAATAATTTAGCTTACCAAAAATATTTTGTAACTAATTCAAAAACAAAAGAAAAGTCTTCTACTGGATGTATCTTTCTGTTGGATATTCATTCTAGCAGGAGATTCATACAAAAAAATAGAAATTCGGAATAATTTAAAGAAATTAAATGCTTGTATTTTGCTGTCTTTTGTAATTCTTTTCATTTAAATGCAGGTGACAGAGTAAAGAAAAAAGATTGAGCCCTTAAAATTCCATGGTCAAAATTAAAGCATTTGTTGGGATTGTAATTCAGTTCATTTAAATTACAACTGCACACGCACACACACACACACACGCATATATATATATATATATATGTATATGTATATATATATATATTTATATATATATAGATATATTTATATATATATATATATGTATATATATATATATATATGTATTATATATATATATATTATACAGAAAATATATATATATATATATGTATATATATATATATATATATATATATATTTATATATATATATATATATATATATATATATATATATATATATATATATATATATATATATATATATATATATATATCCTAATACTAATTTACACCGATAATTATTTCTCTCCCCTAAATTTTGGGAACATTTTCATTGGCTGCTAAGTTTTGAGTGTACTCGCTGCGGTTAAAATAGTTTTTACTTCAAAAAACCTTTATCTTTCATTATTTTGGGTCAGTGCTTTTTGTTTTCTGACAGAAAACAAAACCCCGAGGAATTTGAAGTCGAGTGTTAGAAATGTACCGAAAAGATACCCATTAGTGGTACCTTGTCTTATCCCTGTCCTTATTTAGTTAACATGACACACACACACACACACACACACACACATATATATATATATATATATGTATATATATATATATATATATATATTAATGAATATATTTATAAGCCTATACAGTTCTAATTACTAGGCAAATGATCAACAGCTGTAATGCTAAATCTTTAAAGAAAATGGTTATTAATTACAAAGACTCAGAACATACTCAGAAGGATTGACAGTGATTAATTACTGAATTCTTATTTTTAACCAAAATAATATATTATGATTTATATTTATGAGTTTTTTAAGGGTGTTCCGAATACTTAGCCAAGCTTTAAATTGGGTTAGTAAACAATTTCTTGTTATGGTACGCATGTCTAGAAAAAAAGCAGGCATTTAAGCAGAATTAGAGAACAGGTGTTATGGCCGTCATAACCCCTCCTATTTCCGCTTGGAATAAAGGCTCCATTTGTTTGATGTGATTTAGAATACCAAGCCCTACCATGAAGTTTGCCGATACCCATCAAATGTATGGGTCAGTAGATGATCTGTCTCCTCCGAGGCTATAATAGGGAGCATTTCCGAACAGGAAAATACGAAATCTTTGAGGTGCTCTAGCTCAGAGATAATAAAGTTTTTTTGAAGGCATTCAAATATAATGTGAAACGTACCGTATCTGTCTTTTCTACTGCAATGGGATAAAGTGCATAATACACTTTTTAACTGGATATTCTTCTGGAAGTATTTCAAGAGATATTTCAAGTCAGGCGTTTGCTTGTAAGGGATAGTTTGAATTGTGATGAGATACACTCATGTCACTTATAAAGAGCAAGAAATAAATGGTGAAGAATCTCCCCAGCAAATGATTATCTCCTCATATCTAATATACACAATGAAGCAACAGGTGCACGAGTAGTAATGACAAAAATACACTTATTTGGGCACAGAAATATTTGAATGCAATAATATCACGTACGCATTAGCTGGCATTTTCAATGTTGGGGATGATACCGTACGTGAATATCTGAAAGGGTTGTTTATTCTTCTCAGCTTGAATAGATGGGCTTTCTTCATATTCTTGAAAGTAAAATAGCCAAATTAATTGGATGTCTTGCTTCTATTCATGGAAGTCTCTGCTTCTTCAGAGACAATCCGGTTCATAATGGTGCTTCGACCCTTTTAGCAGTGATGTTCGGGGTAACTTTGACACACGTATACAAATCGCTAGATATGTTGATGTGGTCCTGTTTGTTGGCTACTATGATCAACAGATTTATCACCTTTAGATTTCTTATTGAGAAGTTATTTGAAAAATATTTTTCTATGCCAACTTTGTTTCCCAGCACGATCTCATTGTCAGACTGTGTGTTACTGTTGGAGATGTGAGGGATATCTAGCATCTATGAAAATGTACGCTGATCTACATGTAGATGGTATGAAGCCTGTTTTTATGTTAGTGGTTGAATGTTTTGGTAGCTACTGTAAAATATTTATCATAAAAACTTTGTTGTTAAGTCTGTATTGGCCTACCCACCTTTC
The DNA here is from genome assembly GCA_032207245.1 of Pardosa pseudoannulata. NCBI lineage: Eukaryota > Metazoa > Arthropoda > Arachnida > Araneae > Lycosidae > Pardosa > Pardosa pseudoannulata. Next base: position 199,662,159 of record CM063505.1, read on the forward strand.
TCCTTTTGTATTTTCTTTGCGACCAGGCCTAAAATACTTTATTTCTACGCACATTCTATGACAAAAGGTGCATATTTTTGTACCCTCTACTTTCTTCTTTAAAAGTTTATCAGATGTTTTGTGAACACTCAGTTTATCATCCTCAAGTTACTTACAGGTATGTAAATAAACATCCCCGAAGTGGAGTAAGTTATATTACTAATTTATTACAACTGTTATACATTTGAGATAAATGAACAAATCTAGCTCATTTATATTCTTTTCATAAAGTGTAAGTATAATTATACTGTATTAAAAATATAATTAACATGATAGTTTATAAAACTTTCCAAAAGCGATATACTTTTCCATTTTATGGTTTTCTGTCAAAAGGAAGCATATTTAAATTACATATTTCTGAAAAGCACTATTTTGTTTGATGCTTGATTACCATAATTATAAGGATTAATATCTAAGAAATTTTCACCTTCTCCCACTGTGTACTATTGAAATAAATTCTTACATGAAATGAAAATATGTTTCTAGTGCTACTAAATTAAGAAATTAAACGCAAAATAATATTTCCGGATATTTACGGAGAAATGCTTTAGAATTCACTAGACAATGTCTCAGAATTGACTGAATTATTAAGGAAAATAAGATACTTGGACTATAATCTTGTTCAAAGCATCTTTTTTCAAATTTAACGTTAATTTTGGCTATTTATTCTCTAGGAACACCAGGTAAACTTTAGAAGTCGACCGAACTAATTAAGGTACAAAGTTAATTTCAGGAATTGAAGGCTTTTCTCACTTACAAAGCGTACATGCAGTTTACTTCTAAATTCACCTAACGAGATAATGATCCACAGAAAACGTGAGAAGAATCCATTTCTTGTAAGATTTATAACTATTGCTCGTTTAAAGAGACTTTTCATTCTTTTTTTTCTTTTGGAGGGGGGGGGTTAGGAAACAATGTCGAGTAGTTGAAGCAAAGAAGTAAATTTTTAAGCGTCTCTATTTTTTATCGAATTAAAAAAGTGATGGAAGAAAGCTTAATATGAACATTACATTGTTAATTATCCTTTAAGTGTGATATAACACTAATTTTTATTAACCCCCACTCCACACACAAAAAAACTAATATTTAGATTTTAAAGTCAAATGATTATATAACTGTTAATTTCTTTGTAAACTAAATATACCATCCACTTTAGACATTCAATTAAAGTTTATTTCTTAATAAAAGTGCATATGGACAAAACTTGCCAATGACTTGAAACATGTTTTGTTTTTTTCATATAATTCTATTTTTGTCATACTCACTCTCAAATCACCGTCTGAAAGTGAAATAAGAACAACATCTATAGCACATAGAAAAATAAATGAAGCAGTTCTATATATTTTGTTTATTTAAAAGAGTGTTCTGCTCTATAATCAGATTACTGTGATCCTACCGTCAGTGATAAAGTATAGAAATCCCAAAAGTTTTAATTTGTCTCTACTATATTACTAAATATCTAAACATGTAATTACATTAATATGTTTGTATTGATATTTCTCGTAATATAATGTATTTTATGGTATTGAATATTTAGTTGATATTGAACACTTCAAGTATGATATATTTTCATCTTTGATTTTCAACCGAAATTTACTTCAAATAAGCACTAAGGATAGCATGATTTCTTGTAATTACCATGCAAACATGATAATTACAAGAAAGTCAGTCTTTCTTTTATTTTATTTTCTAAAATAACAATACAATGGTCCCAAACGATAGCATCTTATGGGAGTTCATTAAAATTTTCCTTCCTTCCAAATTGTATCAAATATGCTGAATTCAAATGAGGAATAGTTATACTTTTTTAACAACTTTCAGTAGTAAAGGATAGAATTTCATGACTTGAGGACATAAAATAAGACATCGACATTGTTTTTATCTTAAAATATGCGCACTGGTCAGAACGTTCTGAATGAATTATAAATTTACGATATAAAATCTTTAAACCATATTATATTATGTTTTATATATGGGTTTCGAAATTTAATATTAAAAAAATCGTGTGCTTTTTAGTGTTCGGAAGAGCCTGAACATCTTTTAGTCATTTAATCTTTACATAAATAGTTTCTGTTATATTAACATAAATGTATTTTTGATTTATATATTCAAAAATGAGAGTAGATATAAATAGCGATATATTACATGGCTTATGGGAAACAAGGAATGTCTTTCAGAATTTTAGGATAATAAACTAATGTTACTTAGGGTAAGAAGTCTTGCTGATTCAATTGTTGATTTTTTTTAGTTACGTAAAATGCAAAGGCTTGATAAAAATTGCAAATTTGGGAGGAAAAAATTTATTCGTCGTTTTCGCTTTCGAATTCTTCAATATCGTTAAAAGAACCATAATAATGTTAAAAGAAAATAGTCGAGTAAAATAATAATACTTACTTTTTTTTCTAAAATAAGATTAGTTTAACACGAAGAACTTATAGAAAATATAAATCTGGGTAATTGAATCGTTTTTTATTCCTGAATTAAAAAAGATTTCAAACATTTGAATCCTGTACTTCGTGTAATTACTTAAACACAAATATGTACGAGAAATTTTTTTTATTAAATAGAGTAATAATATTTATAGAATTTGCTTTTATTGAAATTCTCTAATTAAGAAGTAAATTATATTATGCCATCAGATTATAGAGATAATTTAAGTGCAAGAGAATGAAATATTGCATTTACAGCACATAACATTTATTGTGCTAAAATAAAAGGTTCGTTTATTATATTGGTCCTTTATTATAAAAATATTACAAATGATATTTGTAGACATTCAAAATCGTCTTTCAGTCGTCTATTCCTGTGATCATAACTCTTGAGTTGTAGAAAATTGAACTTAACATTCTAAGTGAAAACCCGCGATAGATTGAAAAAAGACGAAACGTGCATATATTTTTAGAGAGATAAGTATAAAAAATGACTTATAAGCAGTTAATATCCCGTTAGAAAAAAACATTATTTCAAATATAAAAATAAACTATCATAAATATCTCTAACTTGATTTTTTAATATCTCTACTTGATTTTTTAAAAAAGCCTTAATTTTGTAATAATTAGAGTAAACCTTAATAGAAGACAGCTGCAGAGCAACAGTCAAAATTATTTACTATTTATTAAATTATTACAGGAAATGAATTACTATGTTTAATGTTAAATAGATTTAAAGTGCATTTATTTTATTCTAATAATACAGGAAATTACTTTTGTTAATTACTTGCTTTTTATTTTTGTAATTAAACTGATCTTAGTTTCTGTGACTTTTCTTTTGAGAAAACTTTAAGGTTATATCCAAAGTGCTGTAAAACATGAAATCTCAAGGTTATCTTTACAATATATCTAATCTGGCTTGGGGTTTTAATTTTTATTACTGATAAATAGATTTAGTTTAGAGTAACTTAAAAACTTTATTTTAGATCTAAAACTTAATTTCGTGATATTCTTTTCCACGTATTTTATCGCTGTTGCATTTGGTATCTATTTCGGTGATAAACAAACTGCAGAGTCTGCAGCACAGTAAAGTGCTGACATATGATAAGTATGGTGAATTAAGAACATTCATTCAGTATCTTTTGACTTCAGTATGAAAGAGATCAGAGAGATATTGAAAATGCGTGTCTAAGTAAACCAACTAGTTTCTCTTTAACAATCAACGATCAGAATAAGCGCCCGTTTCAAAATGGAAAATATATTGTAAATTTCAACTATACAGGTCAAGTTTGATACAAATGTATGTCACTGTTAAAACTGTATATTGGGGTAGTTTATTCCATTTTTAAGAGAATGTAGCAGCACATGGACGTTACTGAAAGAGAATTAGAGTGTAATATGAATTTGTTCTTGTAATGTCATGTGTAAACTATATATAATAACATGGCAAAATTAATCTGACGGCTACAAGAGAGAATTAGCTTCTTATATTTTCAATTGTCCAGGCTTACTGGGCAATGAGAAGCCTAGATAACTTTCAGTCGTGGCTCCATAAAAAACAGTGAGTCGATTGTGGGATTATACTTTATTTAAGACTAGGTAAAAGACATCTTTCTTCGTCAAAAACAGAGCAATGAATGATAAATGAAAACAATCTTCTATTATAGAGTTGAGTCATACAGCGAGATGAATTCCCAAGAGAGAGAAGCGTTGTCAGAATTATTAGCCATAAAAAAAACTTTAATTGGAAAAGTGAACCATTCGCATGGGCTAGCTGGAAAATGTGGCGAGTGGACAGAAAATAAGCATTTATTTCAGAGATAGCTTTGAGAAATGGGTTCAAAGGATTTTAAGTCAGCGTATATTTTTTCAAATAAAGTATTAGAAAGCAGGAAAAGTAGATATGAAAGAATAAGAAGAGGATAGAAGAGAACATTAGAGATATATTCTAAGTGTAATAATATTGATATACTACATATATATATATATATATATATATATATATATATATATATATATAATATATATATATATATAAATTGAAAATGCTTGTATTTTACTGTCTACACTGAAGTCAGTCGAAAAGAGAGGGGGATGTTATGTATTTATTCTCTGAATGGTTCACAAGCATGCTATTTTATGACCTGTCAAAAACTGGACGCAGCCATGGTTCTATTACCCGTTGTCTTTTTAGTCACTGAGGGTGTGTTGTCCTTTCTTTCTTCCTGGCTGTTTTGTCCTGGAAATTGAGAAAGGTGAGTGGAGATTGCGATGGACTTCCAAGTTGGAGAGAGATTCTTTGTCAGAAAGTCAGCCAATTGTATGTAATTATAGAGCAACCATGTATTCGCTAGCTATACAACTGTATATATACTGCAAATGGGAATAAAATTAATTTATGATTTTTAAGAGTTATCTCTGAGGTCATAATCATGATGGAGTCTTTTAATCAATACCACTAGACCGCTGCTAGAGCTTTACTTCTGTACAGCTGTGACGTAACAGCAATTAGAACTTTTAGAGCTGAAAATTCTTCTCTATAATTACGGTATGCTTTCTGCTTGGAATAAATTATTTATTAAGCAGTTTATTAGTCATTAATAAGTGTGTAACATTATAAAACTTATATAGTTTTGTTATATAAAGTAATGCATTTTTATATAAGCATAAATTGTATACACAAGTAAAAAGTGGGAATCAGCTAACCCGCAAAATAAATTTTAAAATGTGTAAGTTAGAAACTAAATATACCAAATGCAAGCCAACTAACATTTTCAAAGTGTGATTTAAAATTACATTAATAATATATTTCCTTTTATAACATAAAAAAATACTTCTTTTTTTAATATCCAGTTTCTTAACAGTTTTAGAATTTTTATACATTAAAACATTACACACCTTTATAGTTTTAGTTTATTAAATAAAACACAATTATTGCATAATTTTGATATGGCAATTTACTTTGTAATACACAACATATATTTTCTAAAATAAAAAAATTATTTCATTTGGTGTATATTTGCTATGTTTGTTTTTAAAATATTTGACTTGAATTCAAAACCAGGTTATTTTCAATAATTAGAATTTTGTTAAACATTTTGTAAAATATTCATTCTTAAAAGAGCAGACCAGTTTTTATGATGTATCAAAAACAGGTTTTTATGTTGAAAGCTGTAAGTTTGGAGAGGTATTATATTCCCTTAAAATAGAGTAGATGGGTCATCATAGACGTAACGAATAGAAATGAAGCATAGTCAGTCTAATGGAATCATAAATCTTAAAATTATTTATTGTAAAAAAATTACACTTATTATTGTCGTGGAATGAATAATTATAACATATCATTATTCTTATATATTATTGTGAAAGTAATGTATCATTATTTCACAAATTCTTAGTCTAAACATCTTTTATTCATAGGTTTTATTTATTACTAACGGAGTTACCTACAGTGTTACAATGCTCAAATCAAAATAATATTTGTTAAACAACTAGTAAATAAAAGGGTAATTATTTTTTCGACTATACCTATTCACATTGAAATATAGGAAGAATAGTATTTTTTACTATTTCAAAGCAAGTAAAATAAATGGTTTCTAATCAACTATTTCTGAATACGGTATTAATATGGAATAATTGCTATTTTTATTGTATGACTTTGTTATTTTTCCTTCTGTTCTTTAGTATATATATATATATATATATATATATATATATATATATATATATATATATATATATATATATATATATATATATATATATATATATATATATATATATATATTGTATAACATTATAAAACAATATTTAATATCTCACTTGGGATATCATATCACTTCCAAATTTGACGGTATTATTATCAATATCATTTTCAAAAGCTTTAGGTTAAAAGCAGTGGCTTTTATAAAAAAGAAAAAAGTGTTACTCTTTTGTTGTATATCATTAATAGATAGAAAACAAAAGACTTTTGAAATAATTTAAACATTTTTATTCATAGTCTTTATTTATGGCTAATTGCAAGGCTATTCGAAAGTATTACAATACCTAAATCAAATCTGTAGTTATTTTAATTAGTAATAAATAAATATATTTTAATAGAATTATATCTGTCCTTTTTTTAATTAGAGAAAGAATATATTTTACACAATTAATGCAGGCAAGTAAAGAAAAAAGGATTTTTCTTCTTCTATATTCTATAGAAGAACGTTTATTGTAAAGTCCTGAGTAAGCATGGTATAGCTTTATGCAGCACAACCATAGAATATTTATTGTCTTCATTTTATAACTTAATTTAATTTTGTCTTTACTGTATCCATTGTAGATACATTATTACAATATCACGCAACTAATATCATGTTAGTAAGATCATGTCAGTTAAGAAAGTTAACAGTTAACTTATTACTTTGAAGAGTGACTTTTGTAGAAGAAAACCATTTTTACCTTTCTATTGACTATCATTAAGAGATGGAAAACATATGTCTTTTGAGATTTATTTTCAAGAGGCATAAAAAGAAATAAATAACACACGAAGTCGCTCCTGTGATATCAATACTTCATTTCCTCGTTTCTAATGGACATTGCGATATCGGAATTGATTTTCTTTTCAGCTTATCAGTCAGTCACGAACGACGATTAGCGACACGCAGAAAAATATCTCTGTTTCTGACGGAGAGTATAAATGGTAACATTTGCTGCTTTCATGCTCTGACAACGGCGATTAATTCACGTAAAAAATTTGAGCCATAGGAAATAATTAATGAAATATATTTATAAAATCTCACGATAGGATTTATGGTGAAAAGCAAACTTCACCTCTTTATTTATTGAACGGTCGATGATAATGATTGTAAAATATTTACACATTAATTATCTGTTTAATTTCCGTGTTCTTCCATTTAAGACTTACCATTTATTTCTGTTATTAATTTTTCACTGTGGTCTTACTATTTCTCATTAACTTCTTCTTTATGTTGTTTACTTACATAATGTAAGCTGAAATTAATTCCTTTGATAATGCTTCATATTTTTCATGTCCATCCGATGAGATTTTTCTGCATTTATCTTGTATTTTCACATCAATAAAATATGTATTCATGAGTCGTTTTCTTTAAGAATGACTTTAGATTGATTGCGGTAGATGAGGATTGATCAAAATGTTTATTTGTTCAATTTATTTATATTTTATTGCAGATACCATGTATCTATTTTTGCAGTTAATTAGAAATATTTCTACTCAATTATCTTTAAACACGTTTATATCAGGAGTGTTTCAGAAGATTTCGTATATGAATACGTTTACATATATAATATACCATATATATGAATATATATATATATATATATATGAATATATATATATATATATTCTATCCGCCGCACTAGATATATGGCCGCTTGCGTTAAGGAGTGCACTGCACACGTACTAGTCCCGTCCCTGTTTATACACACACTCACACACACTCACACACACACACACACACACATATATATATATATGTATATATATATGTATATATATATATATATATGTATATATATATGTATATATTTACATACATATGTGCATGTAAAAAAGAAAAGGAAGAGAAAAGATAGTACTATTTTTTGAGAAGAAATAGTACTACGTATTGTTCAAAAATATTTATATTTTTATTGCAGGTACCATGTATTTATTGTTTTAGTTATTAATATTAAAATTACTAGATTCAGGATATACAGAAAAATTTCTGACTAAACAAAGAATTGTATAGGTTCCTGAAAAGTTTTGTACTAAAAAACTCGCTTTTAATAGTCAAAGATACTTGTTATATCTTGAATACATTATTTCTAAAATGTACCTGTAAAAATATGAAGTTCCCTAAAAAAGAACGCATTTTCATTCATTATTTATATATTAAACTAAATTTTGAATGCACTAAATCCTATGTACAACATATGTTACCTAAGTCTGTATACATAATATATGTATTGCTTTAAAAATTATTTCTATATTGAAACAGTAGGTTTTAAATCCTGGAATTAAGTAAAGAAATCAATGTATGTTCAAAATATGTCAGGAATAAACATAGTAGTGAATTTAGTGAATTAAATGTAAAGAACACCTGTAGTGAATTAAATGAAGAAATATACAAATGTATTTCTTCAAAATTATGACAATCTCAATCAATCTGGAAACTTAAAACTAATCCCGCTTAAGTGAAGTTAACATGATAGCGGTGAAATCTGAATATGCATACGTAGGAAAAACATGCTTTTAATTTAAAAGTCCTCTTCATAGATAACGAAATGGGCTTGCGTTTATCTGTCAGATTAAATAACTATATCTTCTCGGTTTTCTCAGTATCTACCAACGACGCAAAATATAAGAGTTTAACTGGCAGCAGTGGAGAGTTAAAAATTGGATTTAGGAACATGCAATTACTTTTGATCATTAGACAAAGGTTCTGTTATTTGACGCTCTCTTAACGAACTCAGTCGTATGGAAATGAGGAATACATAGAGCCGAACCGTGTTTGAGTGCTTTCAGAGAAAAAAAGAAGCTATTATTTCATTCAACAAGTATCCTCTTTACACTCAGTGATGGTCAGAAGTGCTAGGTCTCACAAACAGTTCCATTCGTGAAATCGCGTGCATGATGACCTTAAGTACTTTACTCGCAACTTAAAAGCTGAGAGTTTTTACACGTTTTAAAGTATTTTCCCCCTAAAAAATTTGGATTCTCTTACAACGTAATGAGTCATTTTATAACGATGTTCCGTTTTTTCTACTTCGGTCTCCAAAACAGTTTTGCTTTAATCCCGTTAAATGACCGTATGAGTAACAATTCTCTAACACTGAAACAGTTTAAATATATATATATATATATATATATATATATATATATATATATGTATATATATATATATATGTATTTATTTTTTTTGTATATGTATTATAATTTATTTTTATCAAATACACCATAATTAGCCCACAATTAATAATACACAGAACTTTCATGGTAGTGTTAATTTTATACAGCCATGCCGATAACGGTTACACTTAAACCTTTATAACCATCCAATAAATATATAATTATATAAGAAGAAGGATGTAGACCGCGTTTTATATATTCAAACATCATCGTGCATTTGCGTTGCTATGCGAGTACCATCCAGAATTAATATTGCGCTTTACCTTTTTACCACTGTTTGTGAGAGGTTAATAACAGTGGTTTTCCTATGTTCAAATAAATATTGTTGCCACAAAAGTATACAACGCATCTTTACACTAACAAGTTATCTAAGGAGATGGGACATCTGATTTAAACAAGTGTAAGAGAAGTTGCACATACAGTTTACCAGTTGAAGCTTTGGTTTTATCAAATGTGAAAAAAACCTAATGTCAATGAATCAGGTTCAATGTGCTGATACGATTAAAATAAAAAAAAATCGAGCATGAATGGGGAACTCTCTTCACAATAGTTATTATTTTCTGTTAAAATATGAATTCTTTAAACGTACAGAGCAATTCTCCATGATATAAGATCTACATAAATGACATAATGTGTAAAAATGGAAGATGTGAATGATAGAGATCTCACTGTTTGCAATTCGAACGAGGGTATATATATATATATATATATATATATATATATATATATATATATATATATATATATATATATATATACAGGATAATCAAATAGAAATTATATTGAGTAGCTGATATACTACTAATTTATTGTTAACATATATTCTTTCAATTGTAAACTTTCAAACGTGGGTCACCAGAGAGAGGCAATATGATTATTTTCAAAGTATTTGGCATGTCTAATTTATCACGGTTGAATATATCTTTTATGTTCTGGAAAACCCCGTCTTTAAAAAAAATACCGTTGTAATCTGGTTCAATTTCGAATTATTTTATTTTTAAAAATATTATAGTGTTTTACATGTCCACGTGGATATGAATATAGCTTTTGGAACATTATTCACTTATAAAAGAGTTGGATTTTTCTGGTCAACAACGAAGAGAATGCTAAAGTCATTACTTCTCCTTGAACATGTCACAGTTGTATTAATTCTTCAGTAACGACAGTGACATTTATTATGTGCATTGTGATCGCAGTCACGGTCGACGTTCATTAGACATGTAATTCAATGATCTCGTAAACTTTTTTATTAATTCTCTTTTCCTCGGAAGAATTTTTGTTCCGAAGAACTGGACATGAATGCATATTCAATAGTTATAAGCATTATATAATGTACTTATAAATATTCTTAAAAGTTAAGAGTGGAGGCATTTTTTTTGTTTAAATTTATGATAATATATTCTCCGCAGTGATAAAAAGAACTGTTTGACTTTAGACTTACTTCAGTGGAAAAAAAATAAAGATATTATTCCACAAATATCTAAAACAATTAAATACAATAGGTGCAGTTCTTTAGCTACTAAAAATAGAGTTAAAGTTTAAAAGAAAATTGAAATTCAAAAGAAATTCTGCTTTTCTTAAGTAAAGTTTTGATATCCTTTAAGATGAATGCAAAGTTTCCAAAATTCCATAACTATATTCTGAGAAATTTTCTTTCTCTGAGTTTGTTGAAGAAGCATTGATATGAGAGTTTCAGAAGAAAATTTTAGATACTTTGTGATGCAGTTTCAGACTTTTCTTTTATTAAAGAAGTGAAAGCATCAAAACAAACATTTATTTTGATTATTTTAAGCCAAAAATTGTTTTCTTTAAAAAAGTTATTAAGGCTTGCAGTGTAGGTTTAAAATAAACATTACATTCTAGTATCTCTTTATATCAACTTTTGGATTTTAGCCTTTAATATATAAAACAGATGGAATAAAATGTAACTTTAATGAACCTGAGTAATTTTGAATTTTTGTGGGAATTTATTGAAGGAATGAGACTGTACTAATTTTCTGATTCTATTTTGGGTAAACCAAGTAAGTACTAGTTTTATAAACCATAATTTATATCTCTAAATTTAGGCATGTTATATATATATATATATATATATATATATATATATTTATATATATATATATATATATATATATATATATATATATACTGGGTGGTCTAAAAGAACTTCCCCTATATATGAGTCCCCAGTGGCCGAACCATTAGACCAATCGAAATGAAAGTTTAGATATAGCTATTTGAATGCATGGGGTCCAGATTGTAATGATATAAAACAATAAACCTCTCACAATTACGGTTACAGTAACAAAATTTCGAAATTTTCGAATGGCAACACCCACTTTTTTCGTGTGCAGATTAATCAGAGTTTGGAAAAACGTTAATAAACTACTAAATGGCGTTGGAATGAGACACGTATGACTTAAATCGGCGGAGTAAAACATTTGCAAAGAAGAGAATCGTAAAAAAACCAGTCACATTAAAAGAGAAGGTGTATTGATGCACTTTGCATAACCCACTAGGATAGGCAGTAGAAGCACCAATCTAAGAACACTCTTGCAAAGCACTGCTTGTGATATAAGCAGTGTGTGAAGGTTGTTTATTCACGTTCGTGCTAATCTCGTTTCGTGCCAAGAAGATGACACTTTCAGGGAAAAATCGATGTGAATTTCTTGCAAGAAGTGTTTTTCCGAGGAAAAACACTTCTTGCTGTATCAATAGACCTGTAGTAGTCTTATTATGCACTTCAGCAACAACTTCAACAGGAACGCGAGGTCATCCGGAGCGTAGTCTATCACATGTGCTTCCAGTTTATAGCTTATGATTTCGACGATAAACTCGCACTACACTACTTCAGCAACATTTTCTCGTACAGACAAAACAGCTTTATCAATTCACCTCTTCATTTCCCTGAAAATGTCATCTTCGCACTAAACAAGACGGATTAGCACGAACATGAAGAAACAATCTTCACACTGCATATATCAAAAGCAGTGCTTTGCAAGGGTGTGATGAGATTTCTGCTTCTACTGTCTATCATCAGTGAATTATGCAAAGTGCATCAATACACCTTCCTTTAAATTATGATTAGTTAGTTACAATGCTCTTCTCTGTAAATGTTTTACGCCACCAAATTACGTTATACGTGTCTCGTTCCAACGCCAGCTAAGGTTTTTTTCATGGTAAGTTTTTTTCTAATCAATTTGCACACGAAAATAGTGGGTGTCGGCATTTGAAAATTTGTCACTGTAACCATAACTGTGATAAGTTTATTGTTTTAAACCATCCTATTCTAGACCCCCATATATTCGAATAACTATATCCAAACTTTAATTTCGATTGGTCGACTGCTTCAGGCAATAGATACTCAAATGTGGGGGAAGTTTCTTTTAGACCACCCGGTATATATACTGGGGTAAACGTAAAAGGCAATATTTTATTATTGTAGCTATTGTTATTATTATTATATAAATTAACAGAAATAAATTAACTATTTTATAAATATATCTTTATAACAATAATAATAATAAATATATCAGTCGAATGTTACTATATTTAATACAACTAGCGTAATATTTAATTGAATTATATATTTCACAGACGGCCACACTTAGACCATAAATTAGTTAAGTTCTAAAATGCTACAGGGAATTTATGTAAGTATATATATATATATATATATATATATATATATATATATATATATATATATATATATATATATATATATATATATATATATATATATATATATATATATATATATATACATATATATATATATTATATATATATATATACATTTACGCGTATATATATATATATATATATATATATATATATATATATATATATATATATATATATATATATATATATATATATATATATATATATATATATATATATATATATATATAATATCAATATTAAAATATTAGCATTTTCTTGTTACTTTTAAATTGTTGACATAATTCTGCAGTTAAATAATTGATATATAATGTATTGCAAAAGTATAGAGTTATCAATTATATTTGCTGTCGAATTTGTACCGTAAATCTAAAATATACGTAAGGATTTCTCTTATTATTGGAATAAATTGGGTTAAAAAACTCATTATAACATTTTTTTAAAGTAATAACTATTATATACATCTTTAATGAAAATATTTATACCTCAATATATGTAATTAAAATTCTTCATAATGTTCGCTAAAAGAGCTAAATTTTGTGTTTTATTTTTATTCACCAATCGTTCTAAATGCTGAATCTTATTTATCTACAGTTTTACCTTCCTCACTAGCATCGCCACTTATATACAATTTTATAACGTTATTTCTACATGTTTTTAACTACCTATCTATCGTATTCATTAGCATTGTAGGAAAAAACAACAACGTATTTGAGAAATCCATTGATTATTGCGTAGAAGGTTATTACTCTCACGAATAAATGATATTTAATTTTTATTGCGGTTTTTGAATCGATATTGTACTCTAAAAATCATGGTAATAGAGAATAAGCATAATGAAATGAATTGATAAACAGGGATCAAGCAATTTTAATTTGGTTTCGAAATAATAAAGATTCTATAAATTCTTTAAAAAATGAAACTATATAAAATAATAAATTTATAAATCATTTGCTTGAACAAACAGGGTGTATACAATTATTCCCATCTTTCATATTTAGACTTCATATCATTTATGTACAGCATATATCAAGAAATATTGTTCTGCATTTCATATTTTAACAGAAAGAATAGAATTATTGCAAAGAGAGTATAACACATATGCTTTGTAAAGGTTAAGTATATATATAAATAAACACACAAACATACACACACAAACACACACACACATATATATATATATATATATATATATATATATATATATATATATATATATATATATATAACAGAATTATTCTATATATATATATATATATAGACCCAAGAAACCGATAAAAGTACTATTTTTATTTTAACGATTTTAGTTTTCTCAAAATATCGAAACTGATTCTTCAGTAATTCTTACAGATAAGTTTTCACGAGGGATATTTCATGCAATACAAGAATGTATTTCCACAAGATAATATAATTCCTCGTAGATGCAGAAAGGTATTATAGTAGATGTTGTAATGTACTTACAACCTCTACACCAGTGTTCGGTTACAAGGGGGAAACACAGTAAAAATATAATACTTTATACTGAGATTCAGATATTTATTATGTACATTAATTTACAAGTTGATCCTTGGTTATTATATATCATAATCATCAATTACGTATGTCTTATATTTATAGCATGATTACTACACTTCTCTTTATAATGAACTAATTATTCAATTACAAGCTTAAATCATGAATAGAGGCCTAAGTGACTGTAAATATTATTTTATCTTTACCTATATTAAAGGCACAGTGGAGCAGGCAGGGGCTTTCCTCACGTGGTTTCGTTCAGGGCGCACGGGACGAGTTGGTGATGGTGAGCGGGGCGGTGTCGGTCCTTCAGTGGGTCCAAATCATCAGGCAGGGACTTTACTCCTGTGGTGTCGGTCCGAGCGCACGGGACGAGTTGGTGCTGGTGTCCTTGTCCCACTTCTCTCGACTCCCGACTTCAACTCTTCTCCTTAAAGTCGTCTCCAAACTCCTCCCTCGGTTCCAACGCCTTTTTTTTCTTCCTCTCCAATGGCTTGTTTTCTGGAAATTTTCCCACATCTATATGCCTTTGGGGAGTGCAGCTGGGCTTATTAAAGTAGCCTCTTTTGTGCAAGCTGACATTACTTTTTAGCCCCTGCTTTCATAATTCACGGTTACATCTCTGTGCGAGCTTGGCCGTTAAGCTGCCATTCCGTGATCTATACCTTCTCTGCAGGGGTCCCTAAACTTGACGTGAACAATTGTAAATTCCTCTAGGAAAATCATCCCACAGCTGTGCATGCACGTGCAGATCACCTCGGTACCTCGGTACAGTAGAAAATATAAATTATGATCTCCTTAAATTAGATAAGGTTAAAACTACTTATTTTAGCATTCAATATTAAAACAATTTATTAAACATTTTTATTTGAAAAATAATAATAATGATTAGTGATATTATTTAAGGATTATTGTACCATAATAGAAAAAATTTGAAATAATTTTACACCTTTTAAAAGTAATATGGTTTTGCCTTTAAATGACCTCCAAAGGAGTTTCTGTAAATAGTATATTATTATGTTTCGAACACATTTATTGTATTTAAAGGTTATAAAAAATCTCCAAGCTAAGCAAATGTTTACTTTTATAGTTTGAAACGGGAAGAATCTTTTCAAAGACATCTATTCGATAATTTTTAAAGCTTCTATAAAAGAATAGCTTGATTCCAAATTATTTTAGCAAATATCTTTATGCATTTGTCGTAGAAATCTCTGAAGCAAAAAGGTTCATAGAACAATTTTAGTTTACTGAAAATAAATATGTTTTGATAGAAACATAAGAATGTGTATTTTGGTTTTCTACGCATTTATCAGGAAACAAACGAAGCATAATTAACTCTCAAGTTGGTGTTTAATTTATCATAATTGTAAACCTAGTTTCGATTGAGTATTTAAATAGTAAAAATTTCAAATTAATAATAAGAAACGTAAAATACATTATTTAAAAATATTTTTAAAGTATTTTATATATAAAAATTTATATTGTTTTTTCCTCAACCTCTTTTTATATTAGTTTTTATTTTTAAAAGAGTACTTTCGAATTCACAGTTTTGAATAAAAGAAAGTTTTTTTCTGACTAAAATATTTGAATGATTAATAATATAGAAAATTAATACGGGAAGAAGTTTTGAATAAATTGAAGTAAAATAGTAATTTATTAGGGAAAGGATATGAGCAAAGTGGAAAAAATTAGATTGTATACTCATTGGGTAACGATATTTTGAAATAGTGTAAATGATTCATTATTCAAAATTAAATATAGTTGTTAGTAACTGATTGTAAAATTTTCTCTATAAAATAAGTTATTAAACAAGTAAAAATATTATTTGATAAGAAATGTTTGCGTATCAAGCTTAGTTTTACACTATTTTAAATAAAAATTAATTAAAGAGCTTAGGGATTTTTTTAGAAAATAAATTTATAAATATACATTATAAATCAATTTACAAGGATTATATGTAGGAGATAACAAAATTCACATAAAAATATCTTTTTTTCCTAATGTTATTATATTTCTCTTACAAAATGTTTGACTCTCATAACATTTACTCACTAACAAATTATATATTAATCTCTATATAAAACTGAGTGTATGCATATATGTATCTACACTTGAATGTTTAAATATTTGTTCTTTATACATATCCACACTGCTTGACCTAGAGTCATCATAATTTAAAAGACTTTCTTTGATATCTCCAAGTTGTAATAACCAAAATGTAATTATTTTATAACAAAAATTTGAAGTTTTTCCCAGTCTCACTTTTCTAATATTTATTCATATATTAGACATTTACACTAACTGTAAGAACATAGCTTTGTTATGTTTTGTTTTGTGCTTTAATTCGGGACAGTAAATTAAATGAGAAATATTCTTTTATAAATCTGGTCCTCAAGCACAGAAATAGATTTTTAAATGTTTTTCTGTCTATATGGATCATTTTAGGTTTTCAGAATTGAAAAGTAAACAATAGAAGATAAATTTGCTTCCTATTACTAAAACTTTAAGAAGTGGTTGTATTTTTTTAAAATTAATTAATGATCTGAAATAGCCCAATCTTAAACTGCACAAAGAAAATAATTCTATACAAAACAGAACATCAAAACTGACAGTTAGTAAAAGGAACAGTTAATTTATCTTTCTCAGTAATATGACGCATCTTTCTTAATGCCCAATAAGTCATTTTACATTTAGCCCAAAACACCATCTTTTTTAACAATTATGAGATGCAAAATAAATCTTTAACTAATGAAGAACCTATACGAGTTTTTATGACGTAGATGATGATCTGTTTATTCATAGAGTTAAACAAAAAATAATTACAAAATTCAGATATTGTTTCATTTTTTATCAAATATATACACCTAAAAAAATTATCTGATGTTTACGTGAGTTGAAACTATTGAATAAAAATAACTGAACAATAAAAGCTAATTCAATAGAATCTGATCCAATTAATAATTATATATATATATATATATATATATATATATATATATATATATATATATATATATATATATATATATATATATATTCCTTATCAATCAATAAATAAATATAAATCTATATATTTTATTAAGCAAATGTTTTGTGTCTATATTATTTTCTATTTGTTTAAGTAAAAAAATGATCTTCAAGCAAGTACTAACGTTATGAAAAGAAACGCAACTACACTAGAGTTAATAATAAAATCCCACGCTTGGAGTTCTACATAAGTTTTCAAGGTTTAATGTTAAATTTCGTCTTTAAAAAGATTGAAATCATAATTAATATATGTGATTGAAGATATACAATTGATATTTTAGATAAAATATATGGATGATATATAGACAGAATATATAGATATGAAAGATGTATCGCAAAAATTATATAAATCGAAAAAGAAATTAGAAACATTAAATTTCTTTTACTTTTTTATCGCATATAACTTAATTATTACAAGTGAAAAAATACTTTAACTGCTATCCAATTACAGGTATAAGTCCTGAAATTAATCATACATACCAATCTTTTCACTTTAAAAGTTTAGTTGGATGTAATCCTATTATTTCCTCGTGAACTAAAACTTTTTGGGAGCATCGAATGAAAAATATTCTTTTGAAATATAGAAATGAATGTAAAATGTCACATTCATCAGCTTTGAAAAGTTCCGAATCTCTAATTAAACTTCAATTTTTACTAGCCTTTTCCCCCAATTTAATATAAATGCTTTTCTTTGTGACGCAATTCTGTAAACCTACTATGCAAATTGCTAAAAGTAATAATATGAAAAGATTAAATACTTAGAAATCAGTTGCATTCTTGTTATAAAACTTAAACAAGCTATGAGTTTTTAACAAAATAGTAAAAAAAAACTGCAGTCTTGAGGAATATTTTAACTTCAATATAGTTATGTATTTATAATCCTTATTACTTATTTTAATTATATTATACGGATAAATATGGATATCTTCATGAAAATCTAGAGGATTTCGATTTCTGGAAATAAGTAAAATGTTATGAATTACATTAAATATAACCAAGTATTGTATAAGAATACTTTGATACAAAAATGTTGATCATTGAAAAAATATAAATGGGAGTGAACCCTTCAAATTTGATAAATTTTATTTTAAATTTTAAATCATCATATAGAGCAAACACTGGTGTTGTATCATCCACGAGTCATCGAATGACGTATTTGATAACTTCGAGTCACTTCACTTCCATAAATAAAGCAAAATATATATAAAATAATCATACTGAGTGATTGAATAATTAGGATAAACTGTAAAATTGAATAATACAACAACGGTATAATATTAAGTTTTGCACTAATTTCCAAGAGTTCACCATGTTTTTCTTCGTTTAGGGATTTAACATTTCAGAGGAGAAAGCAACATTGACTACAACTAACACGTATTGCTTATGGACATGCAACTTAATATTTTTCAATCATTTGGATCAGTCCAAAACACAATAATGGTTTTAGCATTTCGTACACGTAGTGTAATATATCACCCTGGTACATTTCGCATTTTTGATCTACAAATAACTAGGGGGATCACTTTTATTATGGGCAACATTTCTAGGCATATAACTTTGGCACTTGTATTTCGCACACATGCTCTCTTAAACTACAAACTTATTTATATAATGGGTTGCACAGTAATACCATATAGAGGTTAAAAGAAGAAGCTTTAAAGTTATATTTTACTTACTTCAAAAAAGACTGGGCTTTAGTTTCCTCCGATTGGAAACAACTTATTATCTTTATGCGTTGTCGAATTATTCAATTTTTAAATGTTTATCTGACTTTAAAACCACCCAGTATGTTATAGAGCTTACTTTTAATAAGAATAGGAGCAGTATGTCTACCGAAAATTCAGATTCTTCTATTCGTCGTCTTAAAAAATTAACTAAAAACATTTACTTCAGTAAATTTAAGCTGTAAATTTGAATTAAGTAGAGCCATGTCGGAAAGAACATTTTAAATAAAGTTCAGTTAATCATGTTTGTTTATATAACATTTATAATTACAATTTAATATTATTTTAATATGTTTCTTATGCATCGTTTTTTGTGGTTATGTAGTTTTCACGAATGTTTAAATACAACTGACCCGAAAGGACTTTTTAATACCGGTATTTTGCTTGATTTTGACCCGATGCCAAAAAGCGATAGATAGAATAAACCATTTTGCTCTAAACAGAATATTTTCAAAAGAATAAAATAATGATAAATATTTATACGAAAGCTTAAGAAAGGGAATATTCTTCAACGTTTTCTATTTAAATGTTATAAATTTTATGTCAACATATGAGGCTATCAGTATTTTTATATGTCTACTTAGACGATTCTAAGTGGATTGAATTAACCAATGAAAGATTGTTAATCAGCATGTTAAATATCTTAATTGTATAAGTTACATTTATTTGCATTTTGTTAGTAATTATAAATGAATTGATAACTTTGATTCTGTCATGGAAAATAAAAACTAAACTCTGCAATAAAAAATTCTGTGCATTGAGAATGATAAATTAGATTACAATGGAGACAATGTACATATTTAAAACCTTTTTGAAACAGTTTAAATAAATTTTAACAGACGTACTTGCTATTGACAGTTTGGAAAACTTAAAATTCTGAAAAATAGTTTAGTCTTAAAAAGATTTATTGTATATGGTACTGTTTATAATATTTAATTGCAATTTTCATAAAATTAAAGTTACCAAAGTTCTATATTCTTTAAAATTCAATTTGAAAATAATTTCAAATACACTGTAAAATTTATTAAAAAATGTTTTGAAGAATCATATGTTATTCAATGTAATTTAATATTTGGATCTTTATAAATATTTGAATAAGCCTAAAATTTGATTAATTGCATTTCTGTTTCAGTTACAGTGTAATATATAATAACTCACTGATGCTGTCACTGAATTATAAGGCAAGATTCCTTAAAAGTTATATACATTTATTTATTGTATAGAAATTTATTACACTATTCTACAAGTTTTTTATGTTTTTTAATAAAACTTCACGCCGTTTTTAACATGTTTGCCTTACATATTTTTATTTTGCCTTTTATCTTACATAAAATAGTTGAAATGCGCATAAAATTAAAGAAAATGTTTTAATTTAAAAAGATTGTCGTAGCAATTAACTTTTGAATTTCAACTAGAAAAATTTTTTCTCTGTAATTTTTTATTTTAATCTTGTTATAAAAAATTATATCTTGATGTTGTTACCTCGATTCAAAAAATGTTGTTTGTTGCACGGACATTCAAAGACTTTTTACCAAGCATTTATTTCTTGCAAAATGTTTTCCGTATAACAGGATTTATTCATTGTCTCATATTGTTTGGTCCTAGATAGCTTTTTTCTTTTCTGATACCAAGATTATTTTTTCATTATTCATACTAACGTTACTCAGGTGAAGTCAGGAAAAATATAAATTTTAGACACGTTCTCCTGTTTTCTCACTCAAATTATTAAATTCTTTCTCGGGAAGAAAATAACCCCGAGTTTGCGTTTTCGATGCATTTTTTATTCTACGCATTTCGAAGAACTGCTTATTCCCGAAGGAAGACTCCCGAAACAGTTTTTAATATTTTGAGCTTTATAAGAATGCCATTTGTTCTGATCCTTAAAGGGAATTATAAAGATGCCTTTCTTAAGTGAATGTTTAAAGAATTATTAGGTGTTAATCAATAGAGAAAAGATAAATAAAAATTATTGTATTTTCTTCTACTTTTCGTATTAATTACTTTTCATATTCTATTTAAATTATGGGCACATTTAAAAGTAATTATATTAATATTTAAAGATTAAGAGATTCAGACATAAATGTATAAACATAAATATATTAAATTGAAACAAATCATTATGGAGTGTATCAAAGGGCATTTTTTGCTTTATGCTTATTGTTGAGAGCATCAGATTGCGATTTCAGATTATTACACATCGTTAGTATCAAACTAACTAAACACTAAAAATAGCCCTGGGCAACAAATAATCACAAAAATTTAAGATTTCATCCTACAAATATCAACATTCGAGTTATGCCAAATAATCAGTAAATTATCGATTAAATTAAGGTTTGCTGAAATCAGATTTTCGAATCTGCCAGGGTGCGGCTGATTTCTTATAGTCAGACCATTTTTATGATTTTCTGATAGATATGTTATATTTAGAAAATATTGGATCTACAGACTTCTCGAAGTTTCTCGAGTCATTAGCCTCCAGCTAAATAAGCAGTAACTTATTATCAATGACATTGACATCTGTTGCGATGTGTTGATATATGTTCTGTCTCTCTTTCGAGTGCTAGTAACTGCGAATAGAAGTTTAACCCTATTTTATAGTTCTTGAGATAGATGTAGCATATTCTAGAAAATACGAATTCTATAGACTTCTCTAAGTTCTTTTAACAAGATTTTGTTACTCATTTGTCCTGAACAGGCAGACGTCCCGTAATTTTGTCAGAATAACCCCGATTTCTGTAAGTTCTGTAGGTAATAAGAATGGTAGAATAAATGAGATGAATTATTTAAACGTTTAAAATACACAATTTGAAAAATTTAACAATAAATTTAGGCCTAATTTTCGTATTTACTGCACAATATGAATGTTTCTTCTCAACCTTTGGTGTAAGTTTGAAAGTTTGGACTTAATCAATATTTGAAACTTAGTTCATGTATAAAAATTTTTTCTCGTACATAAATCGGAAGATTTTTAAGGTCCTTTTGCTTTAGTATACATACAAATGTGTTTACGTGCTTTAAATTCGATGAAAACACAATGATATATTTCCCCAAGGGTTTGCAAAAAATTTTTGGAACGATAACATAAAGAAAAAAATTCAACAGGTGATCTGAAGCATTAAAACTAACGAAAGTAAAGCAACTTAAAGGGAAAAAGAACGATAACTGCTTTAAGTGGTTATTTCAATTTTTTAATCTGAAGACAAAATGTTTTAAATGTAGTAAGTATTAAAATTTTCCCTTAAATGAACAAGAATATGGTTAAATATGAACTTTATACGCAACTAATGTCAGATATTTTATAAAATATAGATATTCTAGTCAATATCCTGATGAGTACATAGAATAAAATATTTGAATTTAATCCTAATTTTTCTAAATACACATACTGATATTTCTAATTAAAATCGAACACGACACAGAACCTCTAACGATTAAAAAGAAATAGTCTTTCTATAGAAATATTGTAAAATTGAATTGAATTTCGATTGAAACATGCAGAAATAATATAATTGATTAGCTGAAGATATTTTCAAGTATGTATTCGGACGGATTAAAAGAATTTACAGTGCTATTATTTTGAGCTTGGGCTTACCTTCCAAAAGTTTTTATGAAAGGATAAATAGAGTGCTGAAAATTAAGAAAATGTTTGGCACAACTAAAAAGGCAAACTTATTAAATGCACAGCCTTTTACCATACATCAAGGTTACTTTTTTCAAATGCTTTATCTATTATGTAGAATTCTTCCTCCTTGAAGAAGAAACACGTGAGAAATAAATGAAATCAGGATTCTATTTCACCATGAATACGATCTCTAAATTGACCTTCACAAAATCTAATATTTTATTTTTGAGAAAGGAGAAATATATTTTTTTAAAATAAATATTATTGAAGTAAATGGGAGATTTTGAATGATTTATAAATATGGATATACTCATAAAGTTAAGGAGCTATACATTTCTAAAGGGAAAATGAGGTTTTATGTGCTGAATTCAATAAAAATAAGAAACGTGTGAACCTCAGGTATAAAAATTCGATCATTTAAAAATTTATTCCTAAAAGAACAGTACGTTATGAAAATGATCAAAATGTAGATTTTTTTAAAAGTGTTATATCACTTGAAGGAACATTTTATTCTAAAATGAATAATATCAAAACGTTTAGTGTATGGTAGTTATTTATTGAGTTATAAAACAAATGTTAGCTGTGAGAGTGCAGCTATGTTTTACATATCGTTTGCGAAACTGATCTGCTAGCCGCACTCACACATTGTGGGTTGCATGCACAAGTATTTTTTCGCTACTCCAGGAGGCTTGTGATGTGACCTGTGGAAGCGACTGCACTTCAACTTCACCAAGTTTGAAGAGTTGTGATTGGTCACCCGGAGATGATTCAGGACCATAAAAACGCTTTGTGCACAGGACAATGGAACAACGGACGCATCAGTACAGGATAATGGGAAAAAGTATAGGGTTGCTGGAGAGTTCAGAAGGAAGAAAAAAAATTCAACGTGCTCTTGGACTGGGCAATTTTTCTTTCAGGTGTAGCTTCTTTTACTTTTTATTTTTTTATATTTTTCTTTAGCATTTTTACTTATTTTTTATTTTCACTAATATATTTGTATGCTGTAATACAGAAATGTGGCATTTTGCTATAATTAATATTAAAGATGATATAAAGCAAACTTATTAATAGGTTATTATGGGATTTGAAGTAACAACATCAATGTACTACACCACAGCAGTTTGGTTGACGACCAATCACAACTCTCCAAACTATGCAGTCGTTTCCACAGGCCACATCACACGCCTCCCAGAGTTGAGAAAAAATACTTGAGTGTGCAACCCACAATGTGTAAATGCGACTAGCAGATCAGTTTCGCAAACCTTATGTAAAACATAGTTCCACTCTCACATTAGCGTTTTTCATTGGTTTTTGGTTAAGGTCCTTGGAGTTAAAAATAATTTATTTTTTAAAGGAAAATATTACCTTTCGAGACGTAAAATCTTTATTATAATAGGCTCTTTTTAAAATTCTTTATTCAATACCATGTTCTGCGTATTTCAGATTAAATTTTTATGAATTGAGAAAGTGAAAGAATGAATTGAAAGATTTTTTAATGACATTCTAGATTTAAAATAAAATTTAATTTATTTTTATCATTTCGGGTAATATATTTTAATAGCATAAAACACCAAATAAAAAAACTGAAATTAATTACACAGAAGATAACATTTGCAATATTTATGTCGTAAACAAAATTTTTATACCAAATTGAAGTAAAATGATGTGTTTTATACTGTAAACGAAAGCTTTAGAGATATCTGAAATTTTAAGAGTCAAAGTTAAATAACGAATGTTAAGAATTTAAAAATTAATAAAATAACATTTAACATGATATAAAATAAAATACACTGTATGCCTGGACATAATCGACATTAACAGAATAAATGATCCTTAGCTTTTCTTTTGTTAGCTTTTTATTTGTTAGCTTTTTGTTAGCTATTTATTTTGTATAGAAAATTAATTTTTAACTTAAAATTTTCAATAGCAATTTTGTGGGTAAGTACATTTGTATTATTTTTTGCTTAGTGAATATAGCTTATGTTCTAAAAATATGTATTTTTCTTATAATACAACTAAACAATTTTATAGATTTAGTCTTTTGTTGATGATGTACGGTAAATTTTATTTACAAAAAAAAAAAAAAAAAAAAAACTTTTTATTTTATATTATGTCAGAAATAAGCTGCTTTAATAAATACTTACGCTCGATTGGCAGTATAATTTCTTATCCAATTCACCTTAAAAATTAATAGTTTATTAGCATTATATTTATCAAAAATAAATTAAAAAGTTAAAACATTTATCATTTAAGTTGTTATGAATTCTTACCTTTTAAAAATAGCTATATTTCATTCACACTACCTTAACGTATAATATGACGGTTAAATTGTAGAAAATACTATTTCTACCTTAGAATAGACTAAAAGAGTTCTTTTACTATGCATTAGTGGAAATTACTCAGAGAAAAGTATAAAAAAGTTATAAATATACACTTTTCATATACAAAATATTTCTTTTCAGTACAGAATATTCTTTTTCGAAATATTTGAATAACAACTAACTTTTATTTTACTTTGTGTAAGGTAACATGTCGATATGTCTCTATGGAATATGACAGAATTTAACCTACAGTGTTTAAAATTTAACATGTTAAGAGAATATATCTATGAAAGTCGTTCTAACTTCAAAGTGAAGGTCCCAAAAATTTTAAAAGTTATGAATTATTATTTCTTTTAAAAGAAATAGAATTGAAAAATTGCCATTTTCCTTCTTTGGTGTGAAATATTTTGCATTTCCATTTCATTAAATATTTACTTTAAGTCAATTAAAAAATGGACTATGAGAAATGTCGACTTATTTATGCATGTCTATATATATATATATATATATATATATATATATATATATATATATATATATATAATATATATATATATATATATATATATATATATATATATATATATAATATACACCTTGTTTAGCTGTTTGGAAAATGCCGATGTTCTTTTTACTCCTAATTTTTAAAGCATATTTCATAATATAATTCAGCGAAATAAATAAGCTGAATCAAGTAATTTTATTTATACTTTACAAATAAAGCTCTCTTGTATATAAATATTCAAAATAATGCTCAACAAATATTTGAAGAATGGAAAAACTTAAGAAATATTTTAAAGACTATAATCTTGGTAGAATATTCTGCTCTTTGATCTGCTTATTTAAAAATCATAGACAGATATTCATTAACTGAGAAAATAACCTAAAACAAAGTACATAAAAATATAATATAATAACTATCAAATAACAAAATGCTACGTAAACCAAACTTTTAAAGAGCATTACGCTTAATGGTTGCAACACAAGATCGAGTTAGATTCGGATTTACTACTTCCGTTGATTCTGTATCGGTAGAAACATATAACTCTAAAGATAATAAGACCTAGATATATAGGCCTAAACATATAGGATTAGAAATCCCAATCAAGGAGCGACCTACGTGTTCCTCTCTCCTCTGATGTTAAAAGCTTTGAAGAAGTATACATTTTGTAATAATTTAATTAGCATTAGAATTAAATGCAATAAAAAATGTCATTCATATTTTTGATTGCATATTTTGAGTACAAAAAATAATACACATTAAAATACATAGTTAAAATTTATTAAAATAACTACAGAAAAAAATTTGTTCTGATACAAATGGGAAATTTAAATATTTCAGTAACGCGAATGTTCACCTCACGAATTTGGCTTCTTCACTGTACACACGTTATGCGTTTTAAGTGCTAGGCAATTAGCCGACTCTCCAGATCGTGATTGAAGCCTATTTCATGCCACGTAGACATAGCAACACAATTATCCCCATCAAGATTTTAAAAGGCAAAGTATTACAAGAAATAGGGAGATTTCGCACTGTTTTAACTAAGATAATTATAATAGACAGGTAATGGTTTTTAGATGTAAAAACTTTGTTTAATAACTATTTATTAGTTAAAAATGCTTACAAGTGTTTAATATGAACAGAAGAAATTAGTAAGTTGTTCTTACTGAAGCTTTTTATAAAGAATTCAGCAAGAAAATACTAATTAAGCTCTTTGGTGATGGAATAGTCAATAAATAAGCAGTATCTCGGAGCTTTTAGGAACAACCCACGCAAAAATCAATAGTTTCTTAAATACCATTAAAACTTACCTTGTATTATGTAATTAATCCCAATATATTCATTATGTAAATTCAAAACATCCGTTTTAGTTACTAAATATGGAATTTTTACGTAATAAAATACAAATTTCTTTTAAAACGATGTAAATTTTTCAAAAATCCATTTCGCGTGCTTTGAGGAGCAACTGACTTCTTAATTCTTTTCTCTATACTAACATATGTAAAATCAGGAATCAGGAATTAAAGTTGTTATTGTTAACATAAAGAGTGTTTTCTGGTTTATGTATTCAAATATTAATTCCGAAGAAATATTCTGCAACGCTACTGTTTAGCTCGAATTTTACCAATCATTGAACAATATTTTTTATGACGTTTTTATCTTTTAAGTATTAAGTACAAAACTGAAAAACTTTTACTTCCTTATTCGATTTTTCATCAAGGAACATTAAATTATAACAAACAATAATAATTTAGTTGAGGTGATCTTTGTCCTTCATAACACAGATGGTTAAACCCATGCATATTCTTATCCCTTCCTTTAAATGGTTTAAGTTATAGTTTTAAATAAAAATAGTTTTAAAAGAGCCCAAAAGTATTTCGACATAAATAGTAGTTAAAAAGAACAAAATAAATTACAAAGATAAGATAAGAAAATCAAACCTTTTCTCTTATTTATGTATATTTATTCGGAGGTTACTTTTCATGAATGATAAGTATTTTAGTTTCCAGAAGATCATTTTAGTTTTAATAAAATCCTTTTATCTTTCAGTTTTCCATAATTCCAACATTTGAATGCAGTTTCAATGATACTGCATCAGAGGGTACAGAATCCATCATTCTTTATTGAGAACATTTTTTATCGACAAGCAAACATTTCTTTTAAAATTTTTATAGAACACATTTTAAATTACAATAAACCTTAAGTAATGTTAATATAATGATAAAATTAATGATTATGTTTAAATTTATTATAGTTACAGTGAAACAAAAAAACAAAATAATAAACACATAATTTTATTAAATACCTCTTTTTTTCTTTTCTGCTCACAATTGAGTTTTACAATTTTCTGTAAAGCTTGTAACTTATTGTTTATAATATTAATTCCTTTTTTTTCTCCTTATACTTCACTAAAATAGCGTTTTAATCCCGAAATAAATGTGAAATTTATTGACGATTCTGAGATATACTAATCTCTTGTTGCGTTGTTAAGCAAAATATATTTCATATGCAGTATAATTTTATCTTAAAAGCAGTATTATAAAATTAAGCTAAATTGGATTCTACGGTAATATAATGTAAGATTTGACATAATGTTCATTGTGACAGAAAACCAATTTTAGTAGTTTTCAGTCAAATAAGCTCTTAAAGCATTCAAATATCTTTTACAGATTGGATAATTTAAAATTAATTTTTAAATGAAGAATTGTCTACAATCTTTACCTATTTGATCTATATTACTTCAACATAGAAGTAGATACAATACAGCCACAATAGTCAATACAGATACAATATTTAATCTTCTTGAGATTCAAGTACAATTTTCTTTGAACATTCACTAGAACTACCTGTATTAGAATCTATCTAGAGAAAAATATATTTCAGTAGAAGATTGTTGTATGTGGAATGAATAAATATTTCTAATTTTATTGTGTAATACAACTTTAAAAATAGTTAAAATCAAATTGAAATCTTCAATTTAATTTTAATTTAATAAATATAAACATACATTCACAATATTAATTTCTTTTGTTGACAACAAGGATGTATCCCAATAGGGAAAATTACTTGTGAAATTAAGTTGACTTTTAAATCTTGCAGGTAATGGTGAAAATTCCAGTATGGAGAAAAATCTTTTAAGCTATTTAACTCTTAAGTGACACATATAATGGCATTTATAATTAAAATCAATAACTAAAGTGTTAAAAATTCTCTTTAATCAGACGTTTTAAAATGAGTTTTTTAATACTTTGAGATTCAGTTGCAGAATCTTTTTTTTCCTAAATTAAAATATGAGTCTCTTGGAATCCGAGATGTTTTAAACCTCTGTGATCACGCTCACACTATTTTTCGGTAGAATAAAATTACAAAATTAATACAGTCTCGTAATGGATAGAATTGGGAGTAGAGAATGTCTTTTAACATATATAATATTGGTATAAATGCCTCGTTGATTCGTTGATTAGATTAATGAATTTTTTACATCCTATTATGTAGTGAATTAAAGAATTGTAATTAATATGGAATAAAATAAATTTGTTAGATCTATTTGAAATAACGTTTAAACATATCTTGAAAGCAAAGATCCTCCATAATGGGCAAAATTGTAACAAACTGTAATTCTTCTGCTATACTAATAAACGTAACGCTTGAATTTTTATCTTCCCGGACGCATAGTTTTCGGTATTGTCTCGAAAGTATCCGTATTAAGCAGAGCAAAGATACTACATCGAAGATAATAATGTTTTATATGATTTTTTCAGCATTACCTGAGGGATAGGAAGCTTTGAACTTATATATTTACAGTTTTATACAATCTCGTATAGTGACCAAACATTTTGCTTTGACAATATGTAATGCCATTTATATCTTTTACTGATAATATAATGCCAGAGTATACTTCAAAGTGAATTATTGCATTAAAAATGCTTTATCTCTGATCGAGAGATTAAATGTATTCATAATCATAAGACAAATAGGAGGACATTTGAATGAGTCACCGATTCAACCCTGAACATCAATCATGTAATTCCATAGACGTGTAAGCACCAGATCATCACTTTTTAAAAATCTGTATCATTTTATAAGGACATGAAAACTATCATATTACTACATGGTTAAAGTGTGTATGTAGCAGCCATCATTTGCACAAAGGAAATAAGATGGTTGAGAAGTCATGTTCAAATTCTAACGTATGGAATTGTTTTATTTCCCCAATTATTCGAATTCTTCAGTTCCTTTGATCAATATTTAGCTATTTTCAGCAGCATCAGTATAACAGATGAATTACTTAATTCTATTCTGTACATTTCCATCGTGTCAAGCACACATACACACTTATATATATATATATATATATATATATATATATATATATATATATATATATATATATATATATATATATATATATATATATATATATATATAAATAATTGTAGAGTAATGTTCATTTTTTTTAAATAACATGGAATCTAGTCCCACTATCAAAGAGGATACTTAATCTGGAATGATAATAATCACACAATAAGAGTGAATTGATAAACAACTTGTCAACTCTCAAAATAATTATAATAAAAAACTAATAGTTTATTTAAACAACATAAGCTATACGTTATTATATATCGTAGAAATCAAAAATTAATAAAATTGTAGGAATTTCTTTTGCTAGTGTTTACCACATATCCAAGTTAACCATAATTTTTTTTAAAAAATTGATTTATTTTTAAAACTTTGATCTCTTTTATAGTATTTAATTTACCTTTAGTGAAAAAATAGATTCTGTATTTGAAATATGGCATAAGTAAATGCATTTTATAATTTCTAATGTATTAGTTTTACAATTTTATCGTCCCCATCTATAATGTTCCATCAGTTATATTATTCATAGCATATGGTAACGTTATAATGTCATAAGACTAACTGTGATAAAACGTTCGTTCGGTCTTGCATCGTCTGTAGTTCCTTCAAAGAAGTCGGACTAATTACGACTGATGTCAAGAATGTCGTGGCCAACATTCGTGGGAGTGATTCATTGAAGTTATAGTATTTTCTTCTTTGTCCTGTCTCACAGAGATTATTCTCTTCTTCCATTGTGTTGGAATAAATTTATCAGTCGAGTGTCTTGAAGAAATAAAAAACTTATTGTATTTGAAAGTAGTGATGAGCTATCTATATCATTTAAATATAACATATACAAGCACACACATATGTAAATGTGTATACACGCATGTATCTATCTCTATATACATGTGTGTGTGTCTGGTTGTGTGTATGTATGTGTATATATGACAGAAAATAGAGTGAGCTCATTTATTAGATACTCATTTTACCCTGAATGGGAGTTTAAATTTATTCCTAATCTAAAGATATAACGCTGACAACTACATGAGTCGCCGAATAGCCGCCCGTGGAGTTATACCCTATGTGTCATACTGAGAGAAGAATATAACTTTTAATTTCTTTTTAAAATATATATTATGTCCCACCTTGAGAAAATCGCTCTTTTTTGTCATGTTGTGAACTCATGATGCAGCATGCATGTTGAAATGAAAAATATTGCAAATGGTCTTTCATGAATATTTCGCCCCTACAGCACCATTTAAAGGAAAAAATAAGCTTTGTTTTTCTTCTTCGATCACCAATTTGAATCCTCATTGCATTCTGGATTTATCTTCTGTCAAATTTCCTGCAGTCTTTAACATAGCTTTTATATTGGATTAAAATACTTTCATACTTCATGTATAATACTTTACACTAATCAGATCCAAAATATACTTTATTTTTAAACGTGTTTCCGGACATGGTGTTTTGTAAAAGAATATATATATATATATATTCTGATAGGCAAGCTATTGCACCTCTGAGGTTATTAAGCTTCTTGCGTCAACCGGTTCAAAGGTTCACTGTATAGATTTTCTTAGTCCTTTTTTGGATTTTTAGAAGAGATTAAGCTCAGCAATTATAATTGGATTAATTATCTCCGTGAGAACTGAAAATTAATCTCTTTAACCTTTTTCTGGTCATTTTAGTTTACTAGAACTCAGGATATTAATATGCATAAGTGTACTAAAATGTATAATGTATTTGTTTCATATATATAGCTTATTTTCATTGAAATAATATCGAATTAATTAATATCCTTTATATCAGTAAGGATCACACTGCTTACTATTATCTAGTTTATACTCGCAACAACTCTTGGAAAGGTAAAGATGAAAATTATTTGCTATGAAATTATAAGCTTTGCACGATAAAATCAAAGAAAAAAAAATATTCCAGTCCCCTAAATTCTCGATATTTTCTTAGACTTTTAAAAGTAATTCTTCCTCTAGAAATTGACGATATTTGTCAGCCTGAGAGAAAAATTTGGAAGGATCTGTCTGATCATCCTTTGGGAACCCGTTTTCTTTCGCAGCGGTTGTCAAATATTCAATTACGTAAACTACTTCAACATGAACGTAACCTCATACCGGAGCTTTTGGTGGCAGCGATGATATTTCGAGATCAATAAAGGGAAAATTATATTTAGTCATGCACTAGATTAACGGTACCAAAAGTGTGGGAGGAAAAAAAAGATTTTGTATTCAGAATTTTAAAGTAAGAACCATCTTAGGGGAGAAGTTTCACGAAAAATTTGTAGTATTTAATTTAAACTCGCATGGAGAGGAATATTAAAACATTTATGATATTTTGTTACGTGTTACATTTATTAATTATTAGATTTATCTGTTGTGAAATATTCGAAGTTAGTATTTTATTCCGTTCTTAACATTTTATTTGTGTATTTGAGAAAAATGAGTCAAAATTGGGAAAAAAATTCTCTTTAAATTTATTCATTATTATCATCAAAATGTTAGTAATAGATTATTTAAAAAACAAAAACAAAATTTTAAACGAAAACACTGATATTTTCAATATTTTCACATATTTGAGATATGTTAATGAAAACAATAATTTTTGTTTGCAGCAAAATAAATCAAATGACATATCTTTCTAGGTTAATACAATAAATTAATACAATAATATTATCTATATCAATTGCCATGAATTCTAAGGCCCTGAGATTTCTTTGAATTTCACAAATCCTTTACAGTATCCGAGAAATAGCAACATATGGCTCGAAACTGAAGAATATTTTGAGGAAAAGTATCTCTATTCGAAAAATGGTAAATTAAATATTACGCATTGGAAAAACCGATTCCGAACTTCACGGATTCCGTACTCAGGTCCGTACTCAGGTTGGGCAATCCAAAATTGGCGCAATGACCGAACTGAGTTCAGGTGTCACAGAGAAGGAGTTAAAGATGAATAGAGAAGAAATATTAAAGCATGTATAATGTTTCGTTACGTGTTATATTTATTAATTATTATATTTAGCTGTTGTAGAAAATTCGAAATTTGTATTTTAATCTTTATTTAATTTACTTAGACATTTAAAAATATAAATCTGCAGATAACATCAATTAACAACACTTTTATATTACAATTCCATTGAAATATAAACACTATCTATTCTGAAAATCCCTGCAAAAATTTATTATTT
Organism: Pardosa pseudoannulata; assembly: GCA_032207245.1. Classification (NCBI taxonomy): domain Eukaryota; kingdom Metazoa; phylum Arthropoda; class Arachnida; order Araneae; family Lycosidae; genus Pardosa; species Pardosa pseudoannulata. Next base: position 199,695,478 of record CM063505.1, read on the forward strand.
ACGTCTTAAATCAAATACGAAGACTAATTTAATGTTCTCAGTAGTATTTCAAAGCAAATTTTGATAAAAGGGTAGAAATTGCCTCTGGCACAGAATTTTACTTAACTACAGCACAGTAGGGAATTCTATGCTCACATTTTCGAATATTTTACTAGCTTCTAGATATATATTTTTACGTAGCAGAGTCAGAGATCCGCATGCTACGTAAATATATAACATGTTTCCTTTTCATCACATTTTTGTGGACTTTCTTAAGGGATTTTACTCTTTTTCCTCCCTTTATTTTCCATTTGCTCGACAATAATCAGATTACTCATCGAGCGAAGCCCATAATGTTAAAAAGTGCTTACATAAGAAGACAGTTTTAATACAAATGATGTTAATATAATTCTACGCCTGAGTCTTTTTCCTTTACACAAAAAGATTTCTTTCAAAATGTCAAAATGCATTAGTCCCTATATTTAGTTATTTTTCTTAACACAAGTGTGAAGAAAGGTTTCTGAATAAATATATTTAAAACTTTTCAAACTACATTAAAGTCATAAACATTACTTTTATAAAGGCTTAAGAATATATATATATAATATATATATATATATATATTATGTGTGTATATGTACGTAATATAAAAAATTATTACGCCTGGAATATTTATCTAAAATTCCCTTTTCCCCTTTCTCATTCTTTCAGATCTATTTTCCCAGCTGTTTAATATCTTATTTAAAGTAGAGTACGCTGACTTAAAATTCTGTCTAGCCATCCCTCAATGCTAACTCGGAAAATAAAGCAAATTTTCTTTCTACTCACAACATGTTTCAGCTGTTTCAATAAAATGGTTCACTCTTACAATGAATAAATTGTTAATAATGCTGACTAAGCTACTCTGTTTTGGGAAAAGTATTATTTTCCTGTCTTGCTGAGGGGCCAAAATTTTAATAGCAAAGATTTTTCATGCATTATTTTATGCTCTGCTTTTGGCGGAGAAAGATGTATTTTCTCAGTCTTAAATAAAGTTGAAGTTCTACGCTGCACTTTCTTTTTTATGATATGAAACCATGACTATAAGCTACTTAATTATTAGCCTTATCATTCCACAGTAAGCCTGAGGAATTAAAAATAATAGCGGCTAAAAGTTTCTTACGTGATCGGCGTAATTTCCCCGGTTTATATATATATATATATATATATATATATATATATATATATATATATATATATATATATATATACACACACACACACACACACACACACACACACACGCACACACGTCGAATGTAAAAGGATGCTATGTCAAAAGTTTAAAATTCTACAAATTTCTTTCAGTTCGGTCTTTTAATGAAAAGTTTTATAAGCATATTTAAGGTAAAAGGGCAATATATTGCCTGCAAGATTACCAAAATTAGTAATGTCTGAAATTGGGGTTTTACTTTAAAATACTGATAGATAATAATTTTTTTCCAATTTGCTAAATTTTTCAATTTTAGTAAATTAAGTTGTTTTTAGCATAATAGAGGAGAGCATAGTATACACTGATAATGCAAGAAACTTAATTTAAAAAAAGGATTGCTGTAGTGACATACCACACATACACACCTATTTATATATCTGTGCGTTTAAAATTTGTATATATTTCTTACAAAATCATAAACTTGTATTTCGATTGATATACTTTTTTCTTTTAGTATTTTCTTTATTTTTAAATAAATAGCCTTAGTATCTTTCGTTTATAAATTATTTTAAATTTTCTTACTTGTTCAGTAAAGAATTTCATAATATGAAGTTGGACTCTTATTAAAGCTTTTGGCGGATCAATATTTTTAACATTTAATACATCCGTGAAATGTACAGTGAAACTTACGAGGTAAATTCAAAAGTTTAATTTTCTCTTATCTATTTGTACCACGTGTTACGGATAATTGCTTTGTTCTAAGCTGAAGATGACTCTCTCCAATGAGTGTTTAATCACACTGAATGTGCTGAAACGTAACTTGAGACTAGAAAACCATCCGTACCTGCTGTTGCAATGCACAATTGATTACAGAACAATCGCGTAGAACATTGTAATATGGCGATAGTTTTATAATTGCAAAAATTTCTTTCTGATGACTTTAATAACCGATTTTTATTCATTATCTCAACCGAAATAAGTTTTGTAATTTAAGCACTTTAAGTATATTTCATGCAACAAATAATATTTTTGTAAATTTTGCTTGTAAAGTCTTTACTTAATAATTGCGTGTTGCTTTTGTATTAGTTATATATTAATGCTGAAGTGATTTAAAGCAGAATTTGCATACTTTGATATAAGGAATTTTGTTTTCTGTATCGCATAAGGTAGAGGACATTTGTGATTATATTGAGAATCTTTGTGGGAAAGGTAGGACTTTGTGGTGCATACAATCTACATTAAATTTAGGAAATTTGTCTAGCAACCTAGTTTTTATCTTTTAGTATTATTATTCCTACATACACATACTAATTTATTAAAAATTAACTCATTGAATGTACGCACCCATTTATTAAATAAAGTAACGAAATATAAAACATACTTTAGCATTTTTAAGAAATATTTTTAACTTTTACAGTTTAGGCACTTTTTCAGTTAACTGTTTTATTTATGCTATCCAGTTTTCATTATCTGCTTTAATAAAACTATGGATTTATTAAAAAGAAAGCTTAGCATGACTTAGCTGTTTTTATACCTATGCTCACTCACACTATATGCCCTAGAATATAAATATACACAGCAGTTTTGTTCGTACAGTTATCGTGAAAAAGCTTTTAAATCGACTCCTTCAAAAGTGCAAAACTCAGCCACATCAATTTCGTCACTTATCTCTTAAATTCTGTAATGAACCAAATAAACTGAAAACTAAGTATATATAAATTTTGTAGGAATAAATGCGATATCAAAATGATGATATAATTTTGTTTACACCATATATTTTATTGCTATACCCTTATTTAACTATGCACAACTGATTTAGGGAAAAATAAATATCACACACACACACACACACACACACACACACACATATATATATATATATATATATATATATATATATATATATATATATATATATATATATATATATATATATATATATATATATATATATATATATATATATCTGTGTATATATGAATGTATGTTACTGAAGTTATTTTTACGCTCACCTATATTAGTTACAGTGTTTTACGAAATTGTCCGAGTATTACGTGAGTTTGAATAATGTTATTGTAAAAATACTGTGAGATGAATGTTATCTAGTCACCAGATTTCGTGATATAGTGTCAAAGAAAAAATTAGTTGACAAACTTAAGTTTATGTCAATAAAATAAATGCAATGCAAAAAAAAATGAATAAAAAATACACATTTGTATACAGTAATCTATTTATTGTTTTAGTCCCGTTTTTTAACGCAATTTTGTAGAATGAAACCATCTTTTGTTAATACATTTTAGAAAAAAAATTCTTGTTACCCTGTAGTTTTGCAGACCACTGTATATATATATATATCTGAGTGAAAAGTAATATAAATCAGTAAATTGTTGTAGAAATTTTATATAAGATCCCAAAGACGGTCCTTTAAGGAGTACACTGTCAGAGAACTTTCCGTAATCGAATATTTCAATCATGTTGAAATAAATTTAGGGCCAAAAGCCCTCATTAAGGTCCGAGAATCTAAATTCAACGGCAAAATCCCTGAGTCTCTCTGTTTTCCTCATTTTCCCCCGAATCTAAGCTAACCTCTGTGACTGCAGTTGACGGCATCAGGAAAAGGGTCTTACTGATTAAATCTTTATATTACCTTAGCTGTCAATTTTAAGAAATTATGTACAAAAAGATGATGCATGCTATCGGGAACAGATCTTTACTCAGATATTTACTTAGCTTTTTACTTAGATTTTTCATGCTAGCTGATCGTTCAGTCTCTCCCTTCCCTATAATTAAGTGGTAACCCATCAAACGACGCTCTGGTAATAAAAATCATTCGTGACTAAAATTTTGTCTTGTTTCTCACCATGATTACAAACCACAAGTCATATAATTCACTTACACCCACCTACCCACAAAAAACACACACACACACACACACACATATATATATATATATATATATATATATATATATATATATATATATATATATATATATATATATATATATATATATATATATATATATATATATATATATATATATATATATATATATATATATATATATATATATATATATGTGTGTGTGTGTGTGTGTGTGTGTCTGTATAATAATGTAGAAATATTTAATAATATAATTTATTCTCTATTTATTGATGTTCTTTTAACACCAGGTTGCCTTGCTACGACCGTTTATTCTACCTTATAACTAGCGTATATGCGACTCCTATAGCCACCTGGTGGTAACATGTTGTAGGTGGAGGGAATCTACCACCGTTATTTGTAATATAGTTATTCGATGTTATATATAATATGGTTATTGATGAATCGCATAATTTAAATACATGTATTTCAGAAAGAAAGCAATAGAGGTAGGAAACATAAACTGGAAGCCGTTCAAACATTTGTTCAAAGCACGGGGATGTCGAACAACCCTGTTTGTTTCGAAATCTTGAGAAACAACTTTAAATCCCTTTTATGTATGCTTGTCTTCGCGAACACTGCGGTACATAACATTTGACAAAATTTCTCCGAGCAGAACGCATCTTGAAAGAATTGATCGGAATTATGAAAGAAGAATTAAATACCCAGCTGTTGACGCGACGTAACAATAGCTTAAATGCATTAGTCATCCATGCGTAATCTGACTCTGAACCAAGTGATTTAAAATTATACGTCGAAAAATCAATATTTTGACTTGTGACACGATCTTTCAGTAAGACATAAGTTAATTGTAACATATGAAATCAAGTTATAAAACGATAACAATAACTTCGAATTTCTTTTTTTTCATTTAGCCAGACCAGCAAAAATTATTCTATGATCTCTGAGAAATAGTTGAATAATAATTGTTTTAAATAAAAATTATTTATTTTGTTGTTAATGTATTCTACTAACAAGTGCCTTAAGGTAAATGATTTTATAGCATTACACAATTAATCTTCGAATTAATAATTAAAACTTATCCTATAATTGCATTTTTATACAATTCAATCAATTTATCTATCTCCCCATCCTTTAAAAATATATAAAGGGGTCCATATCTATTTCCATATGTAAACCCATATTTATATATAGGTTTCACAGTAAAATACTTAGCAGGCCATTTCATCTCCTTGAGTCAAGATAATTATTTTCAGTTAATAACATATTTGAAAAAAAAAACATTTGATATTTGAAAAGTATTCAATTTATAGTATTTACAATTAAAAAAAATAATTTGTTGAAAATTGCGAAATCTTGAATTTTATATATTTTACTGCTTTTTATAATTGTATAAGTAAAAATTGAAATTCTTTCTAAGAACCGTAACACAGAATTTTTCTATTCCCTGAGACAAAACTGACCATGAAAATTTGAAATTAAAATATACGAAATATACATTTTTTCTTCTTTTTCGAGGGTTTAGATAAAATATTTATTATAGTACATTTTAGGTTAAAATAAGGTTGTAACGTTTTTTTTTTGCTGTACAAGTGAGGTGGTTTCATGCTTATAAATTAGGTTTGTATCATTAATAAAATGGATATGCAATATAATTTCCAGTAACGTAATCTATTAATATCTTCTTTTATCAGTAATACGGAAGTCGGAGCATAATTTCAAACTCAAACCAGTACAACTGATCTTTTTTTTTCAAACTTTTAATTTAAATATCACAACCCATTGTTGCCATAAGGAAGTAAATTGTGTTACAGCGCTTTGCCATAGGGAAATAAATTGTGTTAGAGTGCTTGGGAGAAATGTCAATGATTTAGTAAGATGTGTAGATATAGAGGAGGATTGTTTTGGCAGGTTAACATAATGCATAATAGAGACATATAGATATATAGCTTAGATATTGAGCAATAGAGAATAAGGATAAGAAAAAATTCATTGATAAAGAGAGTTAAAAATCTGTTTTTTTCATTGTTTAAGTTGTACCTTTTTATAATTTAATCAGATTTTTGAGGGTGCAGATGACTTTAAGAACCACTACTATACTTGTATCCAACGATGATAGAAAATAAATATTTAGATATTGTTTTACATTTTCATATCTTGTATTGGGTAGTCTGTAAAATAAGAAATTAGAAATTCTTATGGAAGAAATGTAATAATATTATTTTATACAGATAATTAAACAGCATATTTCGTCAGTAAAATTCTCTTTTTATTTCTATTTAGGTAAGTCAGAAAGAATCTCCTACTAGAACTTTTAAACGAAAAAATATTGATGTTTTAGTGAATACTGGTTACTGTGAATTCAAGGTAAGGGTACCTGTTCTTTTTTACCAATTGTAGGTGGATAAATTTTTTTAGAAATACCTTTACGTTTTTATTTAAGTCAGAAAAGAATTGGGGTTTCACACAACATAAAACCATTTCGACTAGAAGGTTTTTGGAAAATGAGCACAATGCACTGTTTTATATCAAATGTACATTTTCTGTGTTATATGGTATATTGTAAAATATTTCGACTTGAAATTTACTAGAAGTCAAGCGAATTTAGAGCTATAATATGCTCTAGGCTTCATAAAAGTATTTGGTTCTCAATAAATTGATTGGCGATGTCTTCAATTTATCCATATAAGCCTTCAAAATAAAATTAAAATTTTAAGTTAATCTTTTTTAATTTTTTTGAAATTATGACATTTTTTTTAAATTTTGATTTTATATTCAATATTTAAATGGTTTTTACTTGTGGTAAAAGTCAACATAAAATGTATATTGAATAAAGTAATACGGGTTGATAAAAAACTTTGAATTAATTTAAACACGAATTAAGGAACTACTCGTGGAATTTAAAAATAAGTTTGCGTTGCAAAGAATAGCCAAATATTTTGTTTTCAAATACTTGATAAATAGAATTTTTTTATGTTTTCTAATTCAGTACTTTGTTATCACTCCCACAACTAATTCACTTTATAAGTGTATTTTGTTTTTAATTCTAATATCTGTATAAATATGTTTGCGAACATATTATTGGTAAAATTAAAATTTGTATTTTAAAATTAGTTTTTCGATAGAGCAAAATTTCGAGTATGAAAATAAAATTTAGCATAAAAATTTTAAAATCAAATAATTTCTCAATATGCCAAGAAGGTTTCTTTTTTTTTAAGTTATCAAGTGACGTTTTCTTCACCACAATTGACGGTTGAAAAATGCAGTTGTTTGTAAATATGTAAAACATAAAATGGTATGATGCCAATAAATATTTATGCCTCATGGTTTCTCGGCATTCTAGAGTAGTTTTTAATTTTACCAATTCATAATATCTACTTATATTTAAAAAACTGAAAAGAAATTCGAAATATAAAATATTGCTGTGATGTATTTGAATACAAGTAACTAACAATAAGACAACATTCAAAACTCTTTTGTGTTATTGCTTCAACTTTCTTTTTACTGCTATTTTTAAATTGAATTATATTTGTTCTCCAAAATAATTTTACCAAATCTTAAATTAAAAAGTACTTATATTTGATAAATATGTATAAAAATTTTTTTTTTGAATTTTTAATCATTAATCATCAAAGTAGAAGCGTTTTAAACAGAAAATTGTGTTGTAACGTAGTATTTAAAAAAACGCTTCTGGTTGAATTAAAACCAAAATGTTATATTAAACCCTTTAAAAGGACATTTTTTTCTAATTTCTTAAAAACTATACCCTTATAATTTATTTTTAAAATTATTTTCAAAATCATATTCAAGAAAGTTAAATCCGTATGTACAGTTCATTTAATAAATTTTAAGATTTTAAGACTTTTAAAAAATATTTATAAAATTTTAAGACTTTTTAAAAATATTTATAAATACTACAAATATTTAATTTTTTTAAATTGTAAATCTTCTTTGATACCTTTTAAATCCTTTTTACTCTAAATTTTATAGTTTGCATAATTTTTCAGATTCCTAAAATATTGATTTTATAAAGTCTTTCTAAGATCACTAAAAATGAAAAATAATAATTTCATAGTTTTTGTATATATTTTTAATTTAAAATGAAATGAGCAATTTAGTTCTACTTCCACGCACAATTTTAATGTATACATTAAGAAACATAATAATAAGTTATCACTAATACGTTAAATATTTTTTAAAAATCTCTTGTATCTTTAATGTATCTAATAAAAAAAGCAAGCACAGTAAAAGCGGTTAAAGGTTTTATTTGTTGGAGAAACTCCTATTAATGACATCGTATTTGTCAAAATCTTTTAATAGATTGAAGATATAGATTTAAGATTTTTCACACGTATGTTAAAATAGGGGAATCATGACTAAGGATAGCAACTACATGCTATTTTGTATAGCAAATATAAATATATATAGTGACACATCTTATACAGGCATAGTGTCTTTACCCTAGAACATATTCTAGTCTTCTTTCTTAATTGATATAAATGTAGTTAAACGTTATAGAATTTTAAATTTTTTGTTGGAATGATGTTCATTTGTAGGTGTTTTTTCTTAAATCTGTATTATTTTAATTAACTTTAAAAACCATTTATTACATAGGATTTTTTATTCTACTACACTCTTGTAATTGGGAAAAAATATTGGAAATAAAAGTAAAGTCAAATATGAATATTTTTTTTTTCTTAGATATACCTCTTTTAAGAATTTTGTTTGTAGCTATATTGCATGATTTGATATTTTGTGTGCCTGTAGTGAACAATGTATTCAGTTTTGTAGAAGAGTTTTAAAAATTAGAAAAAGGGCATAATACAAAATGTTTTCTATTTGAGAACATGCATAGAATAGTAAGTTGAGTCTCTGTAAACCCACCATTGTTAATTTACCGATCTTTAACGTACTGATTTATAAGGCATTATAGATTATTAGTAAAGCTAACTAAAAAAATGCTTAGTGAAAATATTAGGGAAAAATATTCTTAGTGAAAACAGCAAATTATGTGTTTAAAGGAAGAGAACACTACAGCAATTTAACATATTTTTTGCATCTATTAACTTGGATATTTTAAGAAAATCATAAAAAAGCGTAATGAATAGTCTTATGAGACATTCAAACGACTTATGTAATGTGAATTAAATTCGGTTAAAAGAAATGCATAAAAGATTTATAAGATGATAAAAAGACTTTGGATTTTACGGAAAAGAAGAAGAGTCTTTTTTTTCAAATTTAAGAATTTTTAATGAGCAGAAAAATAACTCAATGTAAGGAAATTTTCATTTTTTATGGTCTAGGAATTAATAACTATCTTTCGAGTTATATATTTTTTTAATACTCAACTGAAGCATATCCTAAGATTACGAAAATGACAGAAAAAGTAGTTTTTCAATGCATTTTTCCTCATTCAAAGTGGTATATCAGGCTAAGAAACACATAATTTCAATATTTATTTTTTTAATGATTTTTAAACTTTTAAGGATACATCAGGAAATAAATTTCTTTATTTAATATAAGGAGAAGTAACAGGGCGTTCTTTTTAAAGAATATTAAATATATGTTCAAATCTTACATTTACTTTCACTTTTATTTTAAATTCTCGGTTTGTATTTCTTTTTAGTAGCTAACAGGAAGAGAAAAAAAATAATGTTTTATTGAAAACCGATGTGGCACGCCTTTAAGTTATCTTTATAAAGTTAAAGTTTTTTAGTGACTTCGTTAAAAATGTATTAGCAAAAATGACGGGAAATATAATTTCATTTTTCAAAGTCTTTCATACTCTTGGGTTTCCTTTTATTTTTGAGATTAACATAAAGGACAGCCCGTAATTATTTACTTTTTATTTTATGTACATTATTTTCTTCTCTTTTGGAAAAACCTTTTCATTTTCATGGATCTTAAAATTTATATAAAAAGTAACAAATGTAAAAATGTATAAATAATATTTCTCAATTGAATTCTAAATATATTTCTAAATAATACATTAAAAATTAGGATTTTCGATTACATTATAATTAGTTACCGATTTCAGCCATTAATTTCATTGATTTTAAATTCTAACAAGATCTACTTTTATAAACGTCGAATGTAATCTGTTGATAAAATAACTATAAACATGATTTTTGTATTAACTATTATTTTTTAAATTTATAACTACCAAGCCTTTAATAAGAATAATTAGAGAAGTCTTAAGAAAATATTTTTTCACTCTATTTTAATTGCAAATTGCACAAGGCATATGAATTTTCTTAGATGGTACTTTTTAAGTACACTGAATGGCCACTTTATAATTTTCAATTAACTTTCAACATTCAAAACATTAATATAGCATCAAACATGGGTAAGCATATGGTGCTGCTGCCGTTTTTATTTTTTTGGTTAGGGTATGACTGATATTTTTATACTACATATCTTTCAGGTATTTCTTATATCTGGTCCACGCACACTAATAAAGTAGAAACAGAGGGCTGTTTCTTCCAACTGGATTTAGAAATATTCAAATTTTGAAGTGAAAACCTATTTTTATGTACATAAGATATATATATATATATATATATATATATATATATATATATATATATATATATATATATATATATATATATATATATTATATTATATTATATTATATTACTCAAGGCTGGTGTAGTTTTTACAGAGCCGAACATGTCATTTTTGTTTTACTGTGTTAGGAAAGAACCTATGGCCGTTTTATTTAGGCTTTTATTGCTGTTCTAGTTCGTTATGACTCTATACAGTAGTGATCAAAAAGTTTCAAAAACTAAAATTTTAAACAAAAAAGCACCTTTAGAACTTAATGGAGTAGAGAGCACTTCTGGTTTTATGTTCTGCCTGCGCTGTCATGGACCCTTTTTGGAGATAAGCAAAAAGTTACAGAAACACAGCGCCGACACTGCACAGTCTTTATGCATAAATTAGTCCAACTCCTGTGTCTGTTACCTTGTTTTTGTTTGTCATCTTATCCATGCTGTAGGCCCACTAGGATTGTATTTTCCACTGCACCAGGGTCTGTCCATATTAGTCTGCGGTGGTAGATCAATGAACTTCTCCACTCATTCTGCTGCTGGAGTTGCCATGTTTCTACAGTTCACAGTATGGTGTAGTCCCTGAGCTCTTCAGAGAAAGTTACAAAATAACATGGTTACATTTAGTTATGTTTTATAAGATATATCTATATATACTGTTAAATCAAATTTACAGAAAGCATTCATTAATAACTGAAAACGAAAGGAAATTTTCAAAGTATACTTTTAAAATGTTAAATAAAAACTAAAAGTATATATTGAATATTACTTGCATACTCAAAAATGTAATATACTTTTTGAACTTTTTAGCGTAATAAATAGTACATGAAAGCATTTATACTTGGTATTAAATACTCATAAAATTTAAATCTTCCTACTATGCTTTAAAAATATCGTAAATAAGTGTTTAATAAATACAAATGTAACAAAGCAAAGATATATATATATATATATATATATATATATATATATATATATATATATAAAGTTTTAAAAAAAGAATGTCTTTATTTCAAAGAAATTATTTTTAATTTTATGTATATAATAAGAAACCCTTTATAATTGAGAAGAAAAGTATACTGATATGCTATAGTACAGCTTGAGCAGATGTAATGAAAATAGGTTAGGCTAAAATAACCTTTCATGAAAGGAAACCTTTTCTCTTCACCGTTTTGAGGAATTTCACTTCAAAGGCTGAATTAATTAAAAATTAATGTTGTTTTGAAAGAGCACTAACTTTCGCTTATTGACTTAATGTAACCCTGATCAAATGAATAAGCGGCAAAAGATCAATGGTTTCGCTAGGTATTCAAAGTTTCCTACAGCACGTTAAGTGTTAATGGTTAAGAAAAATATATAAGTTCCACAAACTAAGTAAAAGGCTGTCTTAGAGCATAAAAGCAATAGTAAAATTATCCCTTAAATTAATAGTTAGAGCAAGTGAGATTAATATTCAATAAAATCTAGGGGTAGTAAATTAGAGACTGTGAAAATGATATACTTTGCTGTGAAAAAGCATTGAAAATACTATTTATGTCCACTCAGTCGGTATAACTAACTTTTGGGTGAATAGATTTATCAATACGCAGTCTTACTTAATTTACCTTACCAAATCTAAGATAAAAACATCAGTTTGAGAGGTATAAATTGATAAACAAATATGTTTGAGTACAGAATTAGGTGTTCTTATCATTATGGTTCTAAATTGTCTTATATAGCCAAGTTTATACAAGGATATTCTTTCATTTTCTGTGGCCATATCTTGATGTATTTATTTCTAACCAACCATTAACTATTTTTGCTATTATTATTATTATTATTATTATTATTATTATTATTACCATTATTCCTTTCTAAATGCCTTCCTAAAAATAAGTTTTTTATTGCGTTTAGCTCTTATAGACACAAATCTACTTATTTTAGCTCTTGATATGAGGATTTTAACAGTATTTTTCAGCTCTTTCAAAAAGCATTCTAGCAGCTGCATATCAACTGAATATATATATATATATATATATATATATATATATATATATATATATATATATATATATATATATATATATATATCATTGTTTGCTGAGATCTAGACTGGTGAATTCAATGTGATTTATATTGAAATATTTTGTTATTATATGTTTAATCCATGGTAAAATCGGTATTTTTATCGATATCTAAACACTAAAATATTTCTCCGTTTCAAGAAGTCCATTGCTTGGAACAAGGAACTAAAATACATAACGGTCTATGTGAAAGATTTGAGAATATATGTTGTATGAAAGATATATATGAAAGATTTGAGAATATATGTTATATGAAAGATATATATGAAAGATTTGAGAATATATGCACTCACAAACGCATATAACTAATAACACGTATTTATAGCACATACATCATTATATATATATATATATATATATATATATATATATATATATATATATATATATATATATATATATATCGATAACTAATTACAGAATGCATAATTTAGAACCTATACATAAACAACCAATATCAAAACAATATTGACTTAAAATTATCTTAATCTTAAAAAATTGAAAAAGGCAAATTTTAGTATAACTGCATTATAATATTGTAACTGAAGGTATTTGAAATACTATAAGTTGGAATTCCTTGAATTGGTATAACTGATTAGGTGTTAGTTCTGTACTTTCATATTTACTCACGTAATAAAGATAAAATTCCTCTTCCGTGTTAAAACATCATTAATACTCTTAGAGAGAAAAACTATTTATCATCAAAACCTTTAATATTAAACTTTCACTATACCTTTATTTATTCACAATATCTTCGCGTTTCCATAATTTTCCGTGTTATATGCATGAGCAAAAAGTTCTTGATGACTATATTTGAACGAGTAGAGCGATACATAGAAATACACCTACACAGAAAACAAGTTTAAATAAATCATTTCACTATATTTCCCATTTAAGGAATATATTTTGTTTAAGGTAAATTTTTACAGTTTTCAATGGTGCAATTTGAGGACTAGAATTCTGAATCTAAAAGGATATTAGCACTTACTATGGTATAATTTTTAAAAATAAGCATTCAGACTTTATCTAGATGTATATTTTGTAATATGTAAATGAGTTTATTTAGCTTTCAAATTCCGTACATTGTCTGTCTTCACAGAGACATTTAAAGCAAAAGTGGAATGGCAAACTTGAAGTTAAATAAACTGTTTGATTTCATAGGGGTCTTTTACAGTGGAGGTCGAAATTGATTTTTAATTGTTAATGTTCTATTTATGTGATACATCTCTTGTTGTTAAACCTGGACTTCAAACTTTTTAAGTCACGTTGAAGCTACAAAATTTCCCCGGATGGAGTTTAAAAAGAACTTTTGCTTAAAAAACTATTTTTAACATCAATTTCACTTTTCTTAATTCTGATCATCATGTACAAAGATGTTAATGCTATATGCAAGTGATTTTGATAGTTAATATAATTTTTGAGTATATGTCGTATTCATTGCAGCAATTTACGTTTAACCGACGACCACCTTTTTTCCGTATATCTCAAAGTTAAACCTCACTAGACATTTCCTTAGTATCAACTTGTTAATTTGAAGTCTACTGTCTTGGCGTTTTCAACAGTCCGTGGCTTTTTTCCGTTGGCTTGTGTAAATAAGCTGAAAGAGCTCAAAAGTGCAATGGAGAAGCGCCATGTGTTATTTTTAAGATATTAAATGGCATACACTTTTTATCCGTTTCTGATTCTTTCATTGCTAAGTCAGCAGTATTTTACTTAAACGCCTAAATGTAAGAAAGTACCTACTTCCGATTCTAAAGTTTTCATAAGTATTTTTTGAATCAAAGGCTTTTTTTCTCTCCTTGTCCTCACCTCAATCACTACATTGGCACAGTAATTCTTTAAGGAACTTGTAATTTATTGTAACTTTAAGGAAGGGTCAATAAAAACTCCAAACCTTAATAACCTGATAATGGATTTGAAGCTTCAAGGATTTGAAATTGTCATGATTTTTGTTACGGTTACAAATTTGTGCCTCGTGATAGGAATGTCGCCATCAGAAGAAAAGCACTTAAGAAGCATGAAATGATATACACAGAATACATTAATGTAATCAAATAGTATCTAAAATAGCTGGAAAAGTTACTATCATAAAAGAACCCACAATAACAAGTATGATTATACTGAATTTTATTCTAATTACTACTAGAAAAATGTTTCGGCCTCAATTCATATTGCAAAAACGTGCTAAATGAACAAAAATTTCTTTAAAGTTCTCTAACTACCCAATGTCTCTGTCAAGAACCTACCTTACTGGTACTCTACATTAATATAGGTTCTGGACAGAAGATTTCGAAGAAATTTAAATTCCAGTACATTGTGAATTTTATTCGAGAACCTACGAACAAAATTTAAGATTGCTTACTTATCCAATGATAAACAGATGAAAAATTATAGTCAGGAAATATTTGAAAAACGTCAGAAACATTCTTTTGAAATGAAACTGTTCAAATGTGAAGTTTAAAATTAGATGAATACTTCAACATTGATAATCTACTAATTGAACTTTATTTTACTCTCTATTTTTACATCATTTAAATTTGTAAATTGTGATTATCAATTTCTTTTAAAGAAATATTTTATTCTGCATTTCATTCGTTAGTTGCGTAATTTAATCGGATATTGTTACATCATAGTCCAAATTAGATCTCATGCTAATTGAAATTAAATGAGGAAATATCGTTAAAAATGTTTTTTAAACTGAATGAAATTCATGCATTAATTTTGAATGATCAATTATAGCAAATGTACATTAAATTTTAAAAATGCTTTAAAGTTCAGAAAAGGTTTTTGTATCTATCTGCATTGCGCAATCAACTACGCAAATACATAATACATTTATTTCCGACTTTAAAATTCAACTCTTGAGTGTAAAGAGAACTTAGTGTAAAACCTTTTTTAAAAATGTATTAAATTCTATATGTTTGTTTCACCAATTTATTTATGCTTCTAAACTCTTATCCAGAAGCTTGTAAAACTAAACATTTTTAACATCATCAAACAGAAAGGACCCAGAAGTTGTCCTATGTATAATGCAAACATTGTTTACTTTAAATATAGTAGACAGTCGGACTCAAATATTTTATTTCAGAGACATAATGTCTCCCATTTTAGAACGTTAACTAGAACAACTAAAATTACCGATTTCTATAAATGTCAAAACTGAACTGAACTTGATAAAAATTAAATATTAAATCATATAAGATTGAACACTAAGGTGTACGCTTCTTTATCATTTAGAAATCTCGAAGCTTTTATAAATTTAAAAAATATATTCTTCCTTATAAAATATATTATGGAATATATTATATATACTAAAAAAATAACACCTGTTGAATTCAATTAATTTTTACTGCAAATGCTATTCTTAAATCTTTTTACTTTAAAAGGTTTTATAGTTTAATAAAAAAATTCAAAAATAAGCAACAAAAATAATAGATATTTAAATTCTGAAATTGCTTTCTTACTAACTATTAAATAAATTCACTTGTTTTGAATTAAAGATATGACAATATTTTTTAATTCAGGGATAATTAAATGGTCTGATATAAAAGCAACCTTTATTCTTCCAACTAGTTGCACTGTTTTTATTTTAAATTTATTATATCAAATTTATATAAAAAAGAATGAATAGAAGTGATTAAATTTAATTTTTGTATAGCAATTTAAATATATAGCAGAATCGTTCGTCGCTAGATATAGCAGAATCGTTCACATAACATGATTTTTTCAGGTACAATGAGGCATTTAGTTATCAGCAGTTTTATAAACTTAGAGAGAGCATTTTACTTCAACTAGTGTTAGCTAACTATAAAAGAATATGAGTGTAAACACTGATAGGAAATTTGTATAGATAATTTTTTGTTGACATTTCATTCTATTTTGTTTTTAGTTATTCAAATGTCTTTTAAAAGAGTTTTAATTTCCTCAAGCTAGATGAAAATTGATTCGTTTTGAAATTTTCTAAATTATTAAAAATTTATATTCCTTAATACTGAATCTGAATCCTGGCAAACTTAGAAATGAGTTATATCCCCTACACACACACACACACACACACACACACACACACACACACATATATATATATATATATATATATATATATATATATATCAAAAAGTCCGCATAAATTTTCAAAATTCATTATAACCGGAAAAATAACGAAAATAAAAAATGGTTTGCAGGGTTAGTATCGCTAGGGCTTGGAGATTTTTTTTAAAAACAGTAACTCAAAAACAGCCAACAGATGGCTCTGGTACCTGCGACTTGGGTGGAAATATGCAAAAGAGACTGTTGTAAGTACTTGCGCTCCTATAAATACACAACCAGTTCACTGTTATAAACCATGTATTTGTTTTGTTTCTTTTTCTTCCACTTGTATACATCAGCGCCCTCTATCGACTCTTTTTGAGTTTTTTTTATTTAAAAAAATCCTATGCCCTAGCGATACTAACCCTGCAAACCATTTTTTTTATTTTGGTTATTTTTCCTGTTTTTATGAATTTTTTAAATTTATACGGACTTTTTGATCACCCGGTATATGTATATATATATATATATATATATATATATATATATATATATATATATATATATATATATATATATATATATATATATATATGTGTGTGTGTGTGTATATGTATATTTATGTATATATATATATATATATATATATATATATATATATATATATATATATATATATATATATATGTGTGTGTGTGTGTGTATATGTATATTTATGTATATATATATATATATATATATATATATATATATATATATATATATATATATATATATAATAAACTCGGAGTGGACGAGATGTAAGTATCTCATAAATAAAATCTCTTTTTCTTCTAAATGATCATTAAATGTAATAACAATAATATGTCATCAAATGACAATGATTAAGCAATGTTGAGACTCATAAATATTTTCAGTATAATAAACAATCTAAATATTTAACTCTTCTAGACTAGTTGCAATGAGAAAGCGTTTGATCTCCAAATATACCTGAATGTACTGTAGGACATCTATAGCTTCTCAATACAATTTACATAAACTATATTTGGGCAAAGCACTTGAACTGGTAATTTCTGGTTACAAATTTCACATCATAGAAAAGCAATAAATTTTTTATCACGAAGCATTATTTAAATCGATGAAGTATCAAAACGCCTATAAATGTACAAACTATTTTAGCAAGATTACTCATAATTTTAAATTGCAAGTTAGAAGAATCACAGTAGTACTGATGAGTATGTTCCTTGTTATGCATTAGTGAACAAATTAAATGGGATAAGTTTCTTTTGTTTTACCATTAATTTTCTGCCAAAAACTCTTATAATGGTTGGCTTGACTACTCTAAACTATTTAGCAGAATAGATAGAATAAGTATAAAATAATTTAGAATTGGCAATTGGTACGACTTTGTAAAATGTTCATGAACATCAAAATTATATATCAAACTCATCTAAACTTTGTTTAGGAAATATTTATGTACATTGAATAAGATCTGTATTGTTTCTTTACCACAAAACATATATTATACACGCATTAATGAAGACACCTTTGGTGTGATTCTCTTTGCAGTGCCAATAAATAACCATCGACCTGTTGAATATTCGTTTGAATGTTGAAATAGTGTCAAGATGGTGGCTCAGTAGGTTTAATATAAAGAAGAAAATAAAATTTCACGGTCGCTTTGTCTAAGTATATATGACACAGGTTAATACTAGAAAATGAATTTATTTAATCTTTGACAATATTGGATAGAAAAACAACTATTTCTCTAATCCATAAGCTGAGATCAGAAATAAAACTCATCGAGTGTATCAAAAACAACACGTTTCTTGTTCTCAGAAACAATGAGTCTGTGCAAGGGAAAATCCCACGACAGGGAATGTCTACGGTGACGGCAAGTCTATATTCTTTGCATAATTGACCGAAACCATCTCGAATTGACGCATGCGCAAAAAACAACAATAATAATAATTTTTATATTATTTTATTGGCTGCACTGGTGCTGAAAGAATCCAGTTAAGATTTTAAGATTCTTACGATTATCTATCCACTTAAGTCGTAGATTTTAAACATTATTTCTTCAAATTTTTAAAGTTAAATAAAATATTTTTCTTTTCTCTGTTTTCCTAATACTAATTTACATTTTTCAGGAATTTTTAGCTTTAAGTTGAAGGAAATTAAAACTTTAAAAAGTTTAAACTAAAAAAAAAAAAAAAAAAAAATCTTTGTTGCTATGTTACGTTCCATCTATTATTCCAAGAACAAAGTATTAAGATTTTTACATTCTTTCTGACCCAAGGACTCTTTAAAATCATATTCCCATACATTAAAATTAATTTCATAACAAAGGCTTGTATATTTGAGTCTATGATCCAATTATTTTTATGGTAAATTCCAGGTTGTATTCAGTTCTTTAGTATTAAAGGCATTAGCATACTTTTGAAAAGACTTAGACTTCTGCATATTGTATTGCTCGCTGTGGTCAATTAAGTATCAGAAACTAATTTTAACTGTTCTATTTCCGTTTAAAACCAGATTCAACTTTAGGATTATTCATTAAAGAATGCTCTGATAGTTATTTTGAGCTGATTCATGCACAAATTTTATGCATTAACTGCAATCTCACCATGAATTGTTAATATGTTATTTAGTAAAATCATACGTGTAACTTTTTACAGGAAATTATTTTAGAGAACTTTTGAGTAAAATTGTATAATAATTACTGTTAATACAGCAGTATGTTGCCGAATACTTTCATTCAGTAAATTTATGCTTTACATCAAAATTATTCTAAAAATATATGTTACTTAGAAGTAATTAAAGAATAGAATAATTAAAAATTTATAAGGAAGTTTGAAGTAGCTTTTAATTTTCCATACCTAAAACAATTTCGTTATGCCGGAATAATAAAATTTTGTCTTCATTTTGAATGAATAAGGACTTAAGACCACATTTCTTATACATCTCCTTGTGTATACAAGATTGAGTAATAACTTCGTAAAAAATTTTTAAATATTCGTTGTAAAAATATTTTGAATTTTCAAGTACTCGATCTAGAGATATATTCAGATAGATAATTCAAATATTTATGTTTAACGGCAAGTATCATAATTAATCTCAGAAAAGCACTGAATTATGCTTTGTTCATAGAAAATTAAATCACTGGAGAAATTAAATTTTGTATGCATCTTAGAAAGAAGTTGATCATAACTCATTTTACGTAAAACGGGAGAAATTGTTTACCTTTTAATACTTATAGATTGAAATTTTTCTACGCCCGTCGAAAGATTTAATAAAAGGTTTCCAAAAAGATCTTTTATGTAAACTAAAGAAGCATAAAATTTATTTTTACTTAAAATCTAAAATTTTTTGTGTCTATTGTTCAATGTTATCTGGGATGGAACTGTTTTAATGCTTTAAGGGAAAAGATTTATTAAAAGATATTTTTACTTATTTTATTGTCTTATCGTATTCATAATAGAAATTTAAATGATTGAAAATTATTTTATTGTATGTTTTACTAGTATAAGCTTAGTAAATACAGTAGTAAATGCTAGATTCATTTATTTACTCGCGTATTTTGCAATATCGTTTTCTAAAAATTTGTTCATAGAAAGTTAAATTCATCGAGAAATTCAATTTAGAATACTTCTAAGAAAGAAGATAATAGTAACTCATTTTTACGCTAAACGGAGAAAACTGTTTGCTTTTCAATATTTATAGACGGAAAATTTTCTACGACTATTGAAAACTTTAATAAAAGGTTTTGGAAATGAAAATCACTACTTTTAGGAAACTCTTAGAAGTAAACACAAAAGATATTTTATTCTGAAAATCTGAACTTTTTATATTTTCATTTTTAAATGCTGCTTGACAGGAAACTATTTAACGATGTAATGAGAGAAAAGGTTTAAAGATATTTTTCAAAATCAAACCTTTTATAGTAGTTATTATAAAATTATAATTTATTGAAATTATTGAATTTTATATATTTTTTTACATTAACTTGACAATCAAGCTGAAATTTCGGACTCATTTATTTATTTGAACATTTTATTGTATAACTCCCTGAAATTCATACGTAACAGATTTATTAATAAGAATGGAATAAAAGAGTAATAAATAGACAACAAAGGTATTTTTTAGATCAACTAATAAATTTTTGCATATTCGTGAAAAATTTTCAGTTAACAAATAAAAATTAATACCCATTTTAAATATTTTATATTCTTTAAAGAATGTAAACATTTATGGAACCAAAATATTTAGAATGCTTTTAATCTGATACACACGCACACACACACACACACACACACACACACACACATATATATATATAGTGCAATATTTATAGTTTTCATTAATGTTACTGACTTAAACTTTGGCCAGAAGCGTTGTTAAATCGTTTAAAATGGCTGTTCATTTACCATTGGTACAATGTAGTCAATTTAATATGAACATTATTCAGATCACAATATAAATCTCAGTGTATTTACAATCGTGATCGAATGCATAACCTACAGTATTTATGATTTTAGATGAACAGATTCTTAAGCAATCGAAAATAGCTAGACGTAGTTTAGAATTTATATAGAAATAATTTCATGCAACGATTATAAAAGATGAGTATACCTGTGAGAAATCAGGGAGATAGGGAAGAATTTTGATAAATCTTTCAGTGGTTCATTGAATAGTTCATTTAATTTAGTATTCTTGGACATGAATACGAATGTTATAAATTTGTCATTAATCCCCTTATGATGAGTGTAGAAGAATTATAAAAATATTGTACATTTTATGCATATTTTAAAAATATTTAATCTAGTTTCAAATATTTGCAAAGATTTTCTTTATGTTTTCATTTATTTCATAAACGGAGATTTTGAAAGAACCAGATCCAGAAGTTTATATTTTCTTTGTTTGAATTTATCATTTCTGCATAGTTAAATATAATCAGTTTTCTGAAATAAAAAAATTAAATATAAATTTATCCTCTTCTGTTATTAATGTAACAAGATTCCGACTAAAATATGAAAAGCATAAAGCTGCGAATTAAGTAATTAACCTTAAAGAAGTAAAATTTATTTCAAATATTTGTACACAAAAATTAATATTTATTTTCAAATATATTTACAATTGTTATTTTTAAAGTTTCTATAACTAAAAAATGTATCAAATTCGACATCGTAATGAAGCTTAGAAATTAATCTTGTAAGTTAAGTGTGAGTAGAGCTTTTAGACTCTGATGATGAAAGAAAATTTTATTCGAGAAAACTAATTCTTCGCAAAGTTATTCTTTCATATAGGATAAAAAATTCTCGAAATGTTTTTTTTCTTTTGGTGTAGAGCATGAAAGTGCAATTTTAAGATTCGTCGAACTTGATAGGAAATATGGGGGAGTGTTAAACAGTAGAGTGCAAGATAACTTTGCGATTTTCACCCCACATGTAAAACTAACTAGATTTTCATAAAAATTTATATGTAAAGAGATAGACACATAATGTAATAATGACATGTTATATTAAGTTATATTAAGAGTTATTATTACTTAGCCAAAAAATAGTTTCATATTTAGCTTAGAAGAATCAACTTCTATTGTATGCTCTGTCGAAAACAAAAAGAAATATTTGTGATTCAATGAGAGCCGAGAAAATATCAGTGATTATAACCACCGATGAACAGCTTTAACAATACACTGATGAACCATGATGTTTTCTGCCATAATTGTGTACTTATGGTGAATCTCCTTACAAGGAAAATATGGCATGTATAAAGCATATTTTAAAAATAATTTATCCACTTTTAAATGTTATGTTTCTTTTATTTCTTTTCATAACTAAAGGTTGATAAATAAATAAATTTTTTGAGTGTTTGAAACTATCATTACTGCACAGTTAAAGTTTTTCATTTTACCTCAAATAAAAAAATGCAATACAGATCATCAAACTTTACTGTCTTTTGATATTAACATAATTCGATTCAAACTATACTTTGAAATGTATACAGTGGTGAAGAAAAAAATTGCATTCAAGTTCCTTTTCAGCTCTGCCGAAGAGCTTTTAGCAAGAACCAATTTTCAAGTTTCATTTGAAGCTCTGTCGAAGACGCAAAGAAATATTAGTGAGTAAATGCCAGTCTACAAGAATTTTGGGGACTTTAAAAGCAGATGAAATGTATTATAAATTTTAACCGAGATTTATAAGAAACATAATATTTTCTACCATTTTAATAGTTCATTTTCCAAACGTACTCAAAAATTAAAATTTTGAAAATTTAATTATCACGTTGCTTGACATAATTTCTGAATCAAGTGGAGGAGAAAGTAAAAAGAAATGTAATAGTGAGCAAGTGAAAGGCTTTTAATAAAATAAATTTTATCTGAAGAGCATATCACATCTCCAATTTAAAAGTTCCCTTAAAAAATGTAAAGAAAAATACTCCTTGGTGACTTTTAAAACAATGGCATTCAGCTTTTTGTTTAGAGACAATTCTGTTTATTGTGCAATTACATTTCCGACCTTCCAATCAGTTTCTCAATAATCGTAGTAAGCGAAAGGAAGCAGTTGCGAAAAAAGAAATTATTTCTATAGTCCATTGGAGACCACTTCCCTAAACGCAACAACCACGTCACTTCATTAATGAGCCAGGAACGTCATTAGCTTTTCGACAAGATGACACAGCGCTCGCTCGTTTGGCTCACAACTAAAAGCTAGACACTTATTTTTCCCAAGAGTCTCACGACTCTATCTTGTGAGTGTCACTGCTTGTTTGCCGAATATCGACTAACGGGAGTATCGACTGGGATTGTAATTAAAATGAATAGAATAGTAGAGAACATAATAAATTAATTTGTGGGGATGTGATGAAGTTCGAAATTAAAAAGTTTTGGGTCCAACTATAATTTTCTTTGAAATTCATAGTAAATATCAATACTTAATTCCGAAAAACACCACGCCAAAATAAACTTTGAGTAAAAAAAAACATATAATACGATAGTTTTCTAAGAGAGCAGAAAAAGGAGCATTTAATATAACCTGTTCAAATTACATAGCCACTACTATTTCAACATTTAATAAAAGAGATTTTTAATTTATTTCTTTTAATCTTACAGATTCTTTCATTTAAATATTCTCTTTCTAAGAGAAAGAATATTATATTGCGTCAGAGCATTCTATTAACTTTAATTCAGTGTTTTAAATTAGGATCATAAAATGAGTTTGAAAAATAAAAGCTTCGCTCATTTAAAAAAAAAAAGTTGAAATTAGTAATTTAACACTCTTTCAGTAGAATATGGTAAAATCGAATGCTGAAATTTCAATAAATCCAAGAATATACATAACATAAAAAAATTTACTTCTGTTTTCATGATTAGTTTTGGATATTTGTAGTTAGCATACTATAACATGATACCGGTTAATATTAAACTGTATGCATAACTTTCATTTTATTATAGCTATACAAAACTAGGATTGTATTGCAAAAGAAAATATGATACAGGAACCAAATATATGTCATTATCCCTTTTTATACATACTTTCGAATGTTTTTGTTTAAAGTAGTTAATTATTCAAAAAATTCTCTGCCACATATAATGATTTATTAAGTAGCTGCATGTAGTTTTTATCTCTTTTCCACTTGTTTTCCCATTTACTGTATAGATAACTTCCTTTTCTCGATTACAAATGCATTCTATTTCATTCATTTATGACATAATTAGCATCTCTCTATATATATATATATATATATATATATATATATATATATATATATATATATATATATATATATATATATATATATACATATATATATATATATATATATATATATATATATATATATATATATATATATATATATATATATATATATATATATATATATATATATATATATATATATATATATATATTGCCGCATAAAGGAGCTTAGCCAACGAGCTCAGTGGTGGCCGAATGGTCAAAGCACGCTATCCAGACCCGAAGATTGATTGTGGGTTCGATGCTTGCCATGGCGGTTTATCCAAAGTACGGATTTTTAATTTAATGATGTTATTTATTGTTTCCTTATGATCTTGAACATTCTAGATCTTTCTTTAATATGTAAATTAGTTATTGCTCGAATATTCTGTTCGGGTATAAAATCTGATACCCACTAGTTGTAGGCAACTTCTCGATCTTGTAAAGTTGCGAGTTGCTACTTAGCTTCAATAAATTCGCTTGTCAAGTTAAACGGTGTGTTCATTCGAATCTTCGTGACAAATTTGGTGGAGGCGCTGGATAGCGATTTCGCCATTGTGGATAAAATCTGACATTGTTTGCAAGTCTCCGTTTAAGAGGATTACCTCCGGAATTTGGCTTTTACGACCCTGTAAAAAGGAAGAAGCAAACGAAGATACGAAGGTAACTCCCACCTACCCGCTCCTAAGGAGCCCATCAACCTTCCGTGGGGAGCCTGGAGACGACCCTCGGAAATGGTTTAAAGAATACGATTACTTGGTCATTTCCATTAAAGATCTGAAATATTTTGTGTCTCGAAACGATTGTGTAAGCAATTTTATATTATAATAATCTGGTAAATAGTCTGTAAATTTCATAGGGATGTGACAGATGGAACTACAATTATAGTGATCAAAGTATACTGTATATATAAAACGTCTTGTATAGAAACGACGTTATTTATAGTGAGTGCTGTACAGCAAATTTTAGTAATATTTGGTTATTGAAAAAAAAGGAAATAATATCTAGTATAAGATTAAAATTCTTTTTTCTTTTCATTTTTACTAATAATTTCAAATGCAATAAATTAGAAATATGGAATTTTCATTTATTTTCACAGCAAGAAAACTTAAGGTTTTCTCCATTTTAACTTTAGTGTTTTATTTGAAAATTGAAATCTTGCGAGATTTTTATTTCGCTGGCTACACTTTTATTAACTCCTTGAACTTAGTATAATGAATTTTTAAATTTTAACAGTTGGTTTCTTTTCTCACTTTTTCCAGAAAACATAATAAATTATGCACTCTATTTAGATACCACAATGTAATTCTCTTTTCAAATAATCTTCTTAATAAATAAATTCATTCTAAATCGTTATCTTAGGTTAAAATAAATTCTCCTCTAAATGAACTAAAAGAGCTCAAATATGTACACTTTACTTTCTGTCCTGGAAAAGGAAAAAGTAAAAGATGTTCTCTGCAAATTTTAAGAAAAAGGTAAATTTAATGCCTGTTGGTTTACCTCAAAGATTTACCTAACTCTCTTTGATTATCTTTCTTATTTGATTATCAGTGAACATTTCTAAAATATTTAGATGTTTTAAGTGTCTAATATAGCTTTGAAGTATTTTGATTGATTTAGATTATTTTTATGATTCTGAATACCTTTAAAGAAGTAATATTACTATGACATTTTCAGAGTACTTACATTGGCATGGAACGTGTTTTTTTTCTGTTGATTTTTGATTTTAAAAATTATATAGCTTTTCATGCTATTTTAAATGAAATAAGTCAAACATTATGGGAAATGGTTAATGATATAAAATGTATTTTATATATATATATATATATATATATATATATATATATATATATATATATATATATATATATATATATGTGTGTGTGTGTGTGTGTGTATGAATTAGTACGTCTTTTTGGGATTTACATGCATTCAGAAAACTGTGAAACGAAAATTTCATTATTTTTCATTATATAACTACTTTTTTTAGTACGTTGTTTAAAATGGCACAGTTAGTTATAATAATCTGTTCAACACAGAGCTTAGAAAAAAAGGGATCATATGAAGAATTTCTTGCCAATGCCATAATGTTTAATACATATTGTGCATTGCATACTGTGATAAAATCAGAGATAGAGAGGGATTAGTTAGGTAAATAAAATATGTTAAGGACAGTCAAGCCAAAAATCAGAGTAAATGGCAATGTAAACAGTATGAACGCTTATGAAATAGATAGGAAGGTATGGATTTGAATTTACGAAGAACATGAAGCAAGAAGAATTCTAAATAAAACCTGTGAAATTTGCAATTAGTCAAAATAAATAAATGTTAAATAAAGGACCTTCAATTTTACTGTGCTCTATAAGATGGATTTATGTAATTATTCATTCATCATTTGCACATACATATGCAACCATGATTTTGACATTGGAATTCATTTAATCTGTACGCCGTAGAAAGAGGTAGATCTACATTGATAAAATAAAGAAAAAACATTGAGTAATCCAGTGTAAATCTAGAGATGAACGTTAGTGCTTCTACAGTGCTGTCATGCTCTTATCCAAGTATTTTCAGTCTAAAATTACACACGTATTTCGCTACACAGTATCTCGTTGAAATATGTAAATTCGAATAAAGTAAGTATTAAGGACACAGGGCGACTCCAAAATGTTAGATTTTGAATAAAAGTACCTTTGGTTTTTATAATGTAAAACTAGGGGCACATTTTCATAATAAAATGGCGGTTTTACAAAAAAATTATTAATCGAACATTCATGGCAACATCAAAATTTTAAACCGCATACTACGGTTCCGAGTGCAATGTACAATTCGAACATCGTTTTACAATATTAGTGAATTTAAAATAAAAATACTTTGGAGCATATTCAATGCATAAAAATAAATAAAAACCTCGTTGTCTTTGTAACCTTTAATTTCAACATGCAATTGTTTACAAAGAGAATATTTAATAATTGAATGACACGAATACCCTAATAAGAATGCACAAAAATTACATTACTAAGCATAACGAAGTATTTTCTTTTTGAGATACCAGAAGAAAAATTCCTACACTTATTAACGTTACTACATAAAATACTCACTTCAAAGTTTTTTCTCTAAACTCTAAGACTAAAACTTAAAATTTATTTGATTTAGTTAATTTCATTTTATATGACTTTAGGTGTAAAGTTTAACTTTTTTTTAATCTACTCAATTTACAGCTTTTAAATGATTTAGTTAATGGAAGGAAAAAAATTATATTCTATTATTATACACTAAATTATATTAGATGTTTGTCTATTATATACGAAGATAAAATATATGAAATGCTACTGTGAGCTTTTACAAAACGCCCGAAAGAAAACATTATTAAGGAATGAAATTTTCTAATATATTCTAAAATTTTCATCAAAAAGCTAGATTGTAGAGTATTTATCATGTTTTGCAGTGAATAAAACTGTCTTGTCTCATTTGTTTTAATACTAGTTTATAAATTTGATTTTGCTAATTTTTCTATATATTTCTTGTATTATGCTGAAAACATTCGCAGAATATAAAAGAATCCGAATAGTCATTTTTTATTAAATAGTAATAAAAATACAAAAAGTTGATTTTTTTAATCAGGAGTTTCAAAAATAAGTTTTAAAATAATTTCCATTAATCCAAATTTATTGCCAGTAAGTAAAACAAATAACAGACAAAATATATAGAATTTTTATTAGTTTTGATAGGTGATATTAAACAAAAATACAAACCCAATAAACTTATATTAAATAAAAATAGAAACATTAAGATAATAAATAACATTTACGTAAAAAATTCTATTTTTTTTTAATTTTCAAGGTTGAAATAAAAGTTGTGCTTCATTATTTTACATACACTTGTGTAACATGTATAATAATTAAAAATAAACTATAAATGTACCTCAGTCATAATTCAGTAATGGTACTAAGATACCCATTAAAAGTATTCATAATGCCTAATGACATGAATGAATATTAGACTTTTTTGAAAATTTTAATGTAAACCTATAACGCATTAATTTAATTTAATTATTTAAAGGGAATCTTAAAACGTTTCTTTCATCTATTTCTCTTACTGATATTTCAGTCAGTGGTTTTTAAAATATAAAATTTCATTAACTAAGGCAAGTCTATGTCCTCAACCTTCTGTGTGATTGTACATAAATTCTGCATGGGAAACATGGACAATAAAATTTATTTAAATGACAAAAGATAAATTAATCATCAGTTAATACTCATCATTTCAAATGTCAACAATTTTACGCATTTTGATTCTTCTGTCATCAAACATTGAGAAGCTATTATAATACAGAAACAATTATACATAGCATGCATGTTAAACTTAAAAAGTACTTTCACTTTCTTTTTAATCTCAATGTCTTTTTATATTTCTATTAATTCATCAAGTTTATCATTTTTTAAAGATGACAGTAACATATTAGAGACGGAACAGAAAACTTAAATGCCTTGCATTTTTACACCTGCGGTTTCTCTTCATAAAATGAATCAGAATAAGTTGGAAAATTGTTTTAAAAACAATTATTCCAAATGTTTTCCACTCCTTAAGTTTATAGTCCTGTTAGAATTTAATACACAATTTCTACCTTTAAGATTAGTTTTAAAAATATGACAAAACTCGAAATCCGTTGTTTTCAAATAGAAGCATAAAGACGAGGGCCTGTATCCAAATATAGTATTTTGTATAAATACTAAATATACATACAGTACATTGCGAGAAGCAGTATCAATGTTTCTTCAGCAGCCAGAACAAACATTCCCTTTTATGACAGCCTCAATTTTAAAATATCAAGCAG